>JACXGI010000397.1:65477-142723 GCA_016801175.1 Esox masquinongy
TCATGTCCCCCCTTACCATGTTTTTACCAAACCTGCCGAATGAGAAATCCAGAGGTCTTCAAAATATGACATACATTAAGAAGCATAAAATGAGAACCCCCACTGTGGGTATGCATCTTGCAACAGTCTGCCAATGCTCAAGGAAAGGCGAAAGGGGAGGGAGGGGGAGAAAGTGAGAAATGATTTCAGCAATTTATAGATGGGTAGCCTATAAAATAACGAGATGCATTATAAGGGGATGGTTAGAATATGGGATCAGAGTCCAGCGGCCTTCTACTTACTTTCATATGGACTGCAAATATACACCGCCAATTACTGAGGAAATTTACAATGACAATGACGCCCAAGTCTAATGGACCAATAAGTCAGCTCCTGCACCTATTTCCTCCCAAGTCAAGCAAAGGTTGGAATAGACATACAGAGGTTGTAGATGCAGACCAAAGACTAAACCTTTTACAAACACAAGTTGTCTACTTTACAGACATGCACCAATAGTTTGGAGTGTTTCTTGTCCTGAAATCTTGTTGAGCTATTTAGGTACTGTAAACAAGCAGGTATGAGCAAGCACCAAGGCACTTGAAATATGTTTGTTTCTGTTTTCTAGATGTCATATTGTTAAAAAGAAAACTTTTCTCACAATATCCTTCAATACATTTCGAAAAAAAAAACAGACACTAACACAGCATGAATGGGAACTAATTCCTAACTTCTTTCTCTTCTTTATCTGGAAGCTCTAACTGCTTACAAAAACAATACAGCTTTGAAAGCACATATGAAGGAATTGTTTTCTTTCCGTTGACAGCACACCACCCTATATGCAGTTGACTGTGAGAATAAAAACATGGTAAACGATCCCCTAAATGGTTTCAAGGTTTACATTGTTACTATTTCCTGTTACTGTGTAAAGCATGACTAATTCTAAGTGACAACAACAAAGACGATGCAGCTCCCAAATAAGTAATCAAGTTAAATGTCACAGGGAGATGTAACCTTTTAAAAGGGCTAACCTTTGAGGCAAGTGGCAAGATGGAGTCATTTAGTAGCGGAAGGCAGTAGACTTGGGTCCTAATAAGTGCTGGCATGTGTGATAGAAATTAGCGATAACAATGCAGTTTGCCTACATATCAATATTAGATTTACTTTGTCGTAATTTAACTGAAACATGGTTATTGTTTTCATCATACAATATCTAGGTACGACAACCACAACATTCAGCATTAGTAAGTACATAACTTACTTTTATTTTTGAGTGAAAACAGATCAAATGAATTTCTTAGTCCCAATATTTACTCTCAGGAATTTGTTCCTTGATGTTTAATATTTTCATAATTTTAAAAAAACATGTTATTTAACTTGTACTACCTTTAACAGAAATGGACAAACAAAGTCCTCAACAATCCTACAGTAAGTGGAGGTTGACACATTGCGGTGTACTGCATTTGCGGATGTCATTTAAAAACAAAATTAGGGCTGAAATCAGTGGACTCGTCGATGAATGACATTTTGCAAGTTTTAACTTTGGGCCAGTTAAGTATGCAGATGAGGTGTCATGCTACTGCTTGGGAACAGTTTAACACCATTCAGGCTGCTTATATCTAAAGAAGTCGCAGGGGCTTGATGGCACCAGCAGGGAAGACAAACCAACTGTGCATTGTAGTAGTGCAAACATGAGATGACAAGTGCCTGTATAAGGACCTGCGCCACGTTTTGTGTGACGTAAGATTGTACTCTATGAATTAGGTCAGCATTATCATGTACTGTAGGTCACAGTCCTGATGTTGACATCGAACGACAGTGTGATGTCCTAGGTTGTGTTAAGTTTCTTTGCACTCTCTTTGGGAATGGAATACTGTTGTCAACCGTGATTGAGAGGTTGTGGATTGGACACGCTTTCCCCAAGGTATTCGCACCTTTGTCTTGTTGAGGTTGAGCTTGAGTTGTCGGCCAGGCATGTAGAAATGTGTGTTGCCACCTGGGTGTCAGACTGGGGAAAGGGAAAACAAATGGTGTCTTCAGCATAGAGTTGGGTATGACTACAGTGTCTTTATCCTTCCTCCTTTCTCACTTCTGGTCCTTGGTTTATGCTGTGGTGGTTGTAGTTTCCAGTGGCCTTTGAGGTCTTATTTTGATCACAAACCATATTAGGTCTTTTTGTCTGCGGCCTTATACAGAGTCAAGTGATTTAGCGTATTAACAGAAGAGGAATGGACGTAGAACCTAGACCTGGGGGACACCAGCAGCGAAAGTTCCTGGAGCACACAAAGATCTTCTCTACGTTTGTGTGTGTCTTTGAAGTATGGTAATGTTAATGAATGCTTTATAAATGGGAACACAGAATGGAATTTACTTTTACTGCAACACATTCATACTTAATGTATACCATTAATGTTGGTACTACACAGTGTATTATAGTGGCAAACTGCACAGTGAACTACAATGATATGCTTTATGCTGTATGACTATGGAAATAGATTTGACTATATTTTTGCTAAGAATTCATACCTAGACCAATCATTTTACCCCTGTATAACCAACTTTACTGCATGGTGGATGATAGATATTATTGACTTACAACAAAATAGTTGTGATATGATCCTTAACTCCCCAATTTAATGCATAGATATTTATCCTTAGGATTCAAAGCTGTGGGTATCTTCATGTACCATTGTTTTCAGTGAAAAGAAAAATAATCTAAGCTGGTAGGGCAGGCTATGCCGTAGGCACATAAACACTAATTAACAGCCTTAATGAGGACATGACACTGTCATTGTTTGTTGCATCTATTATGACCTAATTCTTAGCTTTTGCATAGCATGACTTGGATGCAAGATATTTTCTATGTTTTTTTAACCTTTAATAATGCAGCTGGGACCAGGTTATAACACATTATGCAGTGCCGATAGATGCATTATCAACATGGATATGTGGTTTTACAACTAAATTAACTAATGCTAGAGAATAATCTACTGAGCTCCCCATTATTACAGACAAACACCGCATACACAAACACACAGAAAGGGGTTTGACAACGGAACATTGTCGACCTTGGTCCTTGGTTGATCAAGACCGAGCAACATACACAGGATTACATGGTTAGTGCGTGACTGTTTGGGCGGCACTCTGAGCCCACTACTTTCCAGATTCAGGTCTGGTACTGTAGTTCTTTAAATAGTCAGGATGTCTTTGACAGCACAGACATACTTTCAAGTTCTGAATGTAATATTCAACAAATATTGTGATCAGACAAAGGGCCAAAGATACAGTAAAATGGATATTTAAATGGCAGTACATATTCTACCATCACCTTACAATTTAGGTACAAATGCTTCAAGGTTGAAAGAGCACTGTGATAAGAAGCAGAATGGCTGGGCAACATGTGAATTGGACAACATATCTTAATCTTTGACAATCTCTCTCTCTCTCTATATATATATATATATATATATATATATATATATATATATATATATGTGTGTGTGTGTGTGTGTGTGTGTGTGCGCGCGTGCGTGCGTGCGTGTGTGTAGAGTGTGAGAGAGAGGAGGTGCCTGGTTACTTTGATTGGTCAGACGGCCAGCTCTAGGAGTTTTGGTGGTTCCACATTTCTTCCATTCCACAGTGATGGAGCCTACTGTGCTCCTGGAAACTTGAAATGCTTTAGCATGTTTTTACAACCTTCCCCAGATCTACAGTATGCCTCGACATAATTATATCTTGAAGGTCTACGGAGAGATCATTGGACATCATGGCTTGGTTTTTGCACTGTGCATATGGAATGTTATATGGAAAGGCTGGTGCCTTTCGAAATATGGTCCAATCAATTGAATTTGCTGCAGGTAGACTCCAGTCAAGTTCTTGAGACATCTCAAAGATGATCAAAGGACATAGAATGCAGCTGAGTGTTTTGGCAATGCGTATATATTTTTTTGAAAAAAAGTAGTGAAATTTCCCATTGGGTTGGGTCCCATTGTGAAATGAAGACGTTCGGAATCCCCAAAACTCTTCCTAGAGCTGGTCGTATGTTTTTACTAAAATACGTTTTAGTCAAATTTGTCATTTTAACAATGATATAGTCTGGTTACTGTAAAAATGGTTATTGTAAAAAAACTTGTGTCTAGGAACCCAGCTTTTTATTCCAAAAAAGCATTATTATTATCTCCTTGCATTGTTCTCTTGATCAAGGCACCAAGTGATCAAATAACTGCTATGTTAGGCTACTGTATAGAACACAAATCAGACCCTTTTATCTGGAGCGCTGCTGTGTGTGCAGGATCCAATACTGAATCACAGCTATGCTATTCAACGTATTGACCATTATTGCTAACTGAAATGTAGTTTGAATGGGGTTCAGGTGTGAGTGTGCAAACAGTAGCTTTCATGATGGATGGTTGGCCACAACCAACTACTTCTTTCTTTATTAAATTATTCCCAAATTCAACCAAATGCTTAAGGTATGGTACATGATTACTAGGCAAAGCAGAAGCTAGACAAAGTGGCATGTTTATCTGCAAACACTAGTCAGGAGAGATCTGTAATTTATGCAGAGTATGGACATAGTTTGTAATTCTGCTATTAGAGTATGTTTCAGTGGAAATGTGACTGGCGGGGACATTAATTATTAGCTTAGGCTAGCAAAAACTTTTAAATAATGAAACCTTAAAATGCCACAAGCAAGGTGTTGGCAGATGGATTTGTGCACACAGAGTGACTAAGGACCAGTTGTAAAGGGTCAAATGGGAGGAACCACTGGTATTCTCATTTGCTGGGTTTTTGGAGGGAGACAAGGATGGAGTATGCAAGGAGAGCAATTCAAATTTCATACAACTTCCTGAGTACTAAAAACGGATATGTATTAACAAGCTGTTAGGCTTCTGGCAAATAAACACAATTCACAACATGAATGCCTACTCTCCATTGCTACATTGAGAAAAAAGTACCTGCGAAGCACTCTGAACAGCTCTAGCACAAGTCAAGTACCAATAAAGTTACCAGTACGTTGTTGCAAAAAAAAGTGCTGGTAGCTTGATACTGATAGCTCCCGCAAAAGCCAAGCATTGATAGGACGGTTCTGAAGCATAAAAAAGAAAAACACATCAATGGCGACAAGGAAAATTATAAGCAAATGCACGCAATAATGTGTTAACCTGGACAGCCCTAATATTTATAAATATATATACTAAATATACTGTATATCAAACTTTTGGACCAAGGACAAGGACCTAGAGAGATATTTGCATCGATAAATGGTCTCAGATCCCTTTTGTTTTTGCACCTCATCAAACATTAAAGGAGAAGACTTATTGCATATCTTAGCCAGGGATGGGGCACCAAGTACTAATAGCAGGGGAGCCTATAATCCTACCACATGTTTTTTAGACAAATATTTTAATTCCCCCGATTAAGAACGACTAAAGAATTCTGTTGTATTTTAAGTGTAAAATCAAGGTGATCAACAAAAATATATATTTTTTTACCACTAATCACAGAGGGGCACTGTCCATTAAAGGAGCGCACTAGAGGAAATTGGTGCCATTTGAGACACTGCAACATCTATGAGGGCTGCTGTCTGCAGCATTGGAGGCATGATGAAGCATCTTGCCCCAGGTTTAAGTGATAAAAGTGGAAGTGCTGGGCCATAAAACCACATTTTCTGAGTAGGTAATCATGACCATTAATCATACTGGCACACTTCTCCTTCCCATTGGCCACAAAGAATAGGTCATGGCGAAAGACTCTACCTTAGACATCGGCCATGAATATGAGTCCCTCCCCCCACTCAAGGCTGCTTTAGTGTTTTATCCACAGTAAAGATTCAGTGAAATTACTACCTGAGAACCTGTGCAGCTTGTTGAAAATAAAATGGATGATAATGATGAATCACCACCTTGAAATAGATGATAATGAAATCAATGCAGTCCAGTTCAAGTAGAACAGACAGTACAGACAATCCTGGACAAATATCATATCACCACTAATGAGCCTCATTATGCCTTCCAAACTAAGATATGCACCGCCAAAATTGTTTGATATGTGTTGTGCCAACGCATGTTCTTAAAAGTTATCTTATTTGGTTATCTTATTTGGTTGCCCTCTCAATTTTGGTGAATCTAATCCGGGGCCAGCTCGTTGGAAATGACTAAAAGCAGATCTGAATATGATAAAATGAGGTCACAGTTAGCTGCTGAATCTCCCACTAGTGCTTATAATTCTGCTCAGGATAGGATATGGACTGGACATTGGCCCTGGTATGGTGATTTCTAACACACCTGTCCATTATTTTCCTTAAAACCCACAGACTGGCACACCCATTATGCTACAGTAGTGGACCTGCCCATCTGGCATTTGCCTAAACTGCCATATTGCCGGTTTTTCATCATCTCTACTTGATGATGACATACAGTGCGTCTGACAATGCACCTGACAGTAATAAGAAACTATTCCGTTTCAATGCAGAAATGTGACTTTTCTAAATCTGTCTTTTACAAAAGCTTTGCAAAGGCCTGCTGTTATGATCAAGACCCCGGGCAATTAAAATAGATTGGATTCTATGCATGTATTTTTAAAATTACCATGTAAAATCTAAATCTGTAAATGCATGTTATATAAAGTTTTTAAAAAATGATGTGATGTCATGCTACAGTAGTGATAATATCAACACATGCTCCTCCTTTAATTGAAGTATCTTGTGTCATTTAAAGACAATCACTTAGGTAAGTGAATGTTAAATTCAAATACATCAGCTATTTATAATTGTGAAATTCTAATACAAATAGCTCTTTTTCAGTCACCACCATTTCACAAGATGGATGGAAGACTGGGCATATTACCTTTAGTTACTCAGGAATCCCTCCACCAGTGGAAAAAGAGTGACACCACAGGATGTTTTTAAAATGACATCCTAAAATCAATTAGACCTTTCTGCAACCAACTGCTGGCAAAAATCTTTTTTTCCACCCAAAAGGCTAGTTCATGCAGAACTTCTTAGAGACTCGCTGTCTCTATGGTGTACCTTGCTGTAAAATCTGCATGGGAATCATCCATCTAATGATCTGCAGTCACAATAAAAATAAATGAACTGTGAAGGAGAGAGAGAAAGTGAGAGGCAGAGGGTAAATTAAGTTCCAAATGAGAGTGATTAGTGATTGGTAATATCGTGACACCATTATGTCCCATTCATAGATTAGTATGGATTGATAGAAAGGAAGAGAAATGTAGTGGTAGGCGAGGGTCACCTCATTTGTAGTTGCCCCTTAGACCTATTGACCAAAACACTCCCTGAACTAAGCAGTGATTTCACATCTGGGATTATCAATAAAGCCCAATGCTTGCCAATATACTGGCATTGTCGATCAAACTAAACAAAATTATTGAATATAAATGTTTTAATTAAGTCGGTGAAGACCTTCGTGAAATTGGACTACTCAAAATGTTGAATATACTGTAACATTTACAAATATAAGTATTAAAAATCTGACAAAAAATCTGACTCTAAATTGATTACAGTGCATTCAGTCCCTGCCTTATTCCTTACCAATCATAACGATGGAAAGAAATCATATCTGGGATATAACATTTACGGCTTCCGACACATTTAAGTAGTCAACTTGGTGGCACTTCCAATTTCATTGGCTATTCAAGCCTTCTGATCCTGTTCGAGAAATGTCAAAATATGCCATTGGTACAGATCAGACAATCATGATAAGATAAAATGGCATTACTTCAAAATGGAGAGAGCCTCGTTGATGCAGCCCATGTGCACATGTGTCATAAAGGCACAGCTATACAGATGAGGCCTCTTCCAGTCTCTACACTTCCAATAGCAAGTAGCAGCTGTGTAATCCAACATGCCTGCTGGAGGCATTTTAATGAACCGGTATGATTCATAATGCTGCGTGTACCGTTCCGATGAAACCTCAGTCTCGGTGGATCATACAGATGCAAAACCGTATCCATAATAACATCTGTGGAATACAAATGATCATGGCCAATGTGTCGGCAATTTTTTGCATCATGCGTTAGTCCAAATATGCCAAATTTCGCCATTTCACTTCACAGAAGTGAAGGAGACACGTATTCAGAGTTAGGGATTTCATTCACCTTCTATATAAATATTTCAGTCAGACTTTTTCTCGCACTGGAGTGTAAAAATCTAGAGAGTATCACAGCGAGAATGTGGTCTTTGAAACTCAACTGCATTGACAATGCTGCCTCAGATTTTGGATTCAATCCACCTAACACTTCATCAGTTAACACATCAGAAGGCTGCCTAGCTGACATATTACATCTCTGTTTCCCTTTTCCAGATAAAAATGATCCGCCGCTTTCAGATGTTTAGGTCTGCTGCATCCAAAACAGGATGTTTACAGGGTCACTGACACTCAGAGCAGAATACATTCACTCAATCATCCTCTCCATACCAAGTGCTGTAAAAATGTTGAGAGATACCACGTTTAGCCTTCAATAAAATAATGTCTAGTAATGTTTTAAGTATATCTCCAACAAACACACACACAGAAAAAAAGTATACACTCAAGAGCATGCACACATTTTCTTTTTTTAAAATCTGATCTGAGCCCTGCCAATTCAAAGCTCTGTGGTGTAGAGCAAAGGTATAGGCTAAATCTCTAACTGGCTGAAGTGCCCCTGTCCTGTTTCCTTTGAGCTTCACCAAGAGACAAGAGAGTAAACATACGTTATCTTCGGTTTGCCATCTCTCACTCCAAGTAATGTTAGTCTCACAGAAGGATATGGGGAGAAAATAGAAGAGGATGAGGAGAAAAAGGGAGGTATAACTTTAAAGCTGACCAGGCATAGCAGCACAATATAAAGTATTGCACAATGCGTCAAGAAAGATACCAAGCCCATACAAAAAAAGTCAAAAAAACATTATTTCAAAAAACAAACAAACAAATCTTTAAAAAAAACTTTCAAATTGCCCTTTTTTTTACTTGCACACATTCATGAAATGGCTCAATACTCAACACACGTGATAACACCCGCTAATATTTTCATGGTTTTACAGCAAACAGCATTTTTAACTCAATCCAGAGCATCAAGAACATCAAGGAAAACAGAGGTTTTTTATTCTTACCAATGTACCAAGTTGAGACTTCTGACCTCGGACTCAGTAAATGGTACTTCAGGTAGGCTGGAACTGAAGTGTAACCTACAACAGCATCAGGAACCGGAGCGGCACACGGCAGTGGCAAGGAGTAGGAGGAAGGTGCAAAAGCTGAATTATGGATGTAGAGAGAGAACGAGAATCCTGAGCTTTCCGCCTTCACTCCCCGATTGCACGCCGTGAATTAGCCCTCGCATGAATCAAACGGGTCAGTCCACTCTCGTCCTGGCGCTGAGAGACGAGAGGAACAGAGGTTGATAAGCCATCGGCTGGATGGCAAAGGAGGAGGGAGTTAGGAAGGAGAGAGGAGCACTGGTGAGTGCGCGGATTCATTACTCCTCAGCCAAACATTAATCTCGTCGCATAACACTCCAACTCTGCTCGCTGCCTTTCTCTATTGCTTGCTCCCTCATTTTCTCTCTCACCCAGTGCGTCTCTCTAGAGACCATGCTCACTCACTTTCTGTGCAGTGTACACATACTCATTCCTCGTCGGTATAATCAATATAATCAATTTAGCCTGACGGGAGATATTAGTCTCATTTTAATTTTATTTTACCAGCCATTCAAAAGCAATTTTGACTGGTTCTCATTCTGATTTAGACTCCTTAACGCTTTGTTTGTGCTTTGATTTATGTTGAGGATACCATTGGGTGCTTCATTGACATTCGATAACGGGGATAGGATGCAAGCTTTAAACATGAGGATATGACGCAAATAGTTCACCTCTTCAATCTATACTTCAATCTATACCATCTAGTGAGATGGCTCTTCGGGTGTGCATCATTAAATTGGTAGCGCTAAGGAGCATTTGTCTTCCCCGAAGCGTGCCCTTTGCTTTGAGATTGAGCTTAACACCTCCGTTTTCATCCCTGTTATATTTATGCTTTGTTGGACTAATCTATACCTCTCCCTTCGCTAACACAGCGGCAGTGAAGACTCCCCTTTCCCTGTCACATCAAAGTGAGGGGGGGTCACGATTTTGACTCATTTTTAGCCCTAGACACCTTTACTATTTTTTGCTTCATTTTTGACATATACTTTGAGCATTCAATTGACATCCAATGACTTGGATACAACCTTTATTATTTTGCATGAGCATTTTAAACAAACTATTCTCCGCAATCTATACTTCAATCCATGCCATTTAGGAAGATTTCTTTTCCGGTGCGTATCCTTAAATAGGGCGCACTGAGGAGTGTTTGAGATAGAGTAAAACATGTTTTCATCCCTGTTACGTTCAAGCCTTGTTGAAACCATCAGCACATGTCATGCTCCATTCGGCTGTTACTGAGAACCACCTACTGGATTCATGGACACATTTTGTTAACACAGTGTAACCATTTGGCCCCGCGGACAACCCCAGCCTGGCAGATGAGTACAGGGCAGAGAACAAATGATTACACCAATCTTTCGGGTTTTTGCTTTTGCCTCTGCCCTTAAAACCAGACCAGGCTGGGCAGTGGAGAGTTTGGATCGGGAAGAACAACAGTCCTCATGAGCACAGATCTCTAGTCTACAAGGGAGGCGCGTCACATCCTATACTTCCGGCTGAAAGTATCACTTGTAAAGCCCAGAGACCTCGAGACACATGACTGGATGGAGGCTCCCGTGGATAAGGCTTTGTGTGCAATGGCCACCACCTGGAGGTGGGGCAACCTGGAGGAAGGCACCACAGGAGGCGGCCATGGGGTGAGGAGAATCAGCAGAGCCGACAGCGACCAGGAGCATGCCTACTCTGCCTGGGCGCTGTCCTGCTGTAACGCTGACTGGAGACCGCCGTGGGGAGTATACAGGTGGGATGTCTGTGATGCCTGGTTTGCAGAATCGTGCGGGAACCAGGGGAGGGCCAAAGGCAGAAGTCAAAATGTAAAAATGCATGTTAAGTGTTGGCTACTTGTTTCAAGAGCTGAAATAAAAAAATTTTGAGATATAGAAAATACAACTCTACAACTACATTTTTTCTTATGTAAACTTTAACTCAGTTAAATATTTGACATTTTAGCATGTTGCAATATGTTTATAATGTTGTGAGTGCATATATTTTTGTGTATTGGTCCCCATGGGAATCAAACCCATAGCTCTGCTGTTGTAAGCACCAAGCTCTACCAACTGAGCCACACAGGACTGTGTAAAATCCTCAGAATCTCACATTAAACAAACTATCTTTCTTGTTGTTTTTTGTCTTGCCAACATAGTGGTGCACAGACTTGCAGTTGTCAAAAATGACATCAATGTTCTGAAAGCCATTCATGACTACTATGCAGATTGTTAGTATCAGACCAATACATTTTAAATCTAGTAATATTTCTTGGGTTCTTCAGAACTGTAACACAAAATAGACTAGTACTCGTCATGGTTCCTGATAACACAGTCTGTACACATTCTTGATCAGGGGTGTCAAACTGATTCCACAAAGGGCATAGTGTCTGATACTTCTTTTTTTCCTTTTAACTGGTGTTCAGTAGTGACCTAGACAACCAGATTAGAGGAGATCTTAACTAATTGGGGACCTTCGTTTTTCAACCTGGCACAAGGTATGCAGAAACCTGCAGACACTCGACCCACCATGGAACAAGTTTGACACCGTTGTTTTAGATGATGCAATACTGTGGTACCTCATTGGCTTCCTCTCTCGCAAGCACTCACTGACTATTGCTAATCACCATCCTCAAAATGTGTCATTGTACATCTCATATTACATGAGCATTGAAGATTTGGTGACAACAGAATCAGACAATGCTGAAAATATCAGAATTTCTGGGACGTCACAAAGACACAATTGGAAGTACTTAGATTGGGCCACTAACCTGCTCTAGTGTTGTGAAGGCTGCATGCTCTAACTGGGCAAACAAAAGGGATCTTGTCTCAAATCTTAAAACCAGTAATTGTTAACTATACAGGCAGGCCATATATTGTGAGTCTTCGTCAACTTGGCTCAAGTCAAATAAATAGTTCATGCTGTCTTGTATTTTTCTCTTTCACTCAGCCATCCTTCAGTCTTCAGGTCCATGCCTGCATATGTTACTACCAACATCTGAAAGGGGCAGAAGGCAACTTTGGGCCATAAGTTGGGTCATTATTACTATAACAGCAAACAAATATGGATGAATACACCAATATCCTGTTAGTCGTGCAAGCTCCCTTTCTGTGGAAATGCAGGGAGGAACTGCCTCCGGGGGTTGCACTGGCTGAACGGTTTATGCCTTGAGCAGCTGGTTACTACTTACTGTGTATGTTTGTGGGGGTATACAGTTAGTCAGAAATATTTACACCCTTGCACTATTTAGACGTATATTATTAAAAAATAATAATAAGTACGGGTGATTTCACCAAACTGCTGATTTCAGCTTTCACCATAGGCCTTGTACCTGTTTAAGCTCTGGATTAATCTTTGTTCACTTCAGAACAGTCATTTTGTCCTTTAGACATTCCTGAGTGCTTTTGATGTGTGCGTTTTGGGTTATTGTCCTGCTAGAAGACCCAGCACCTTACAAATACCTACTTGCTGGAAACTAGGCTGTATATTGTTCTCCAAGAAACCTAGATTATTATCTGATTTACTGATCGCTTTCACACATACCAGAGGCAGCAAAGCAACTCCAAAGCATTATTAAACCTCCCCACATTTGACTGTAGTTACTGTGGTCTTTGAATGCTTCGTTTGCTAGTCTGCAAAGGTACCGCTAATATGCTTTGCCATCATCAGTCCACAAGACATTTTCCTGGAAGGATTTAAGGATGTTTTTCCGAAGTTCAACCGGATTTTCTTGTGTCTCTCTTTCAGCAGGGGGAGACTTCCTGGCCTTCAAAGCATTTACCCTTCTTGTTAAAAGATGCTGTCTCAGCCTTTTGCATAATAAACACCTCTTTTAGGCTGAATGTGTAAAATCTTGTTTACATGTACATAATCTATAAGTACATAATCTATCTACAATCACTATCATATGAAAGAGAGTGGTTTACATGACATAGGGCATGGGCATAGTACACACATAGTACACACATAGTGCACACTTTTACAACCAGTGGCCAAACATCTTGGAATTCAGTGGTTTATCCACAGTTGTTTTTTTTTCGCTTGACTGTAATATATTAAGAAAAATGTTTGCATTGACTGCAATGTACTGACATTGGTGTCAACCTGGTGACATTCATCTTTTCCCAATGTATTAATAAAAGATCAGCTTTGTCACATTTATCTTTTTTTCATTGACAATGCATTGATGATGCAATGAATTAAACAAATGTCACTCATGTTTAACCTAGCTTTTCCAATAAATGTTTGTATTTAGAAAAAAGCCAATCAAATGACAATAATATTTTCCCGTTATTATGTATTGACAAAAACATATATTCTAACTTGTTTTACTCATTGACTGCAATGTATTGACATTATAGTGTACCATTTTTTGTTTGTTACTGATTACTGTGTATTTACATAAATATATCCTGATTTTCTGTCATTTACACAGACATATTGAAGGAGAAATTATAGAACAAAACATTTCTTTGTCCTATTCTGCAATGTATAATCAGAGATGTCATAGCAAATAAAAATATATATTTCTCATTGACTGCAGTGTATTAATAAAAACATAATCTCATGATTTTCTTCTGTTTTGGAAGTAAACAACCCAGGACAATATTTCATATAATGTTATGTTGCAGCTGAGCAGCAGAGGTGGAATCACAGATTCAAAAGTGGTGGGGAAAACATGTATTTGTCTTTCCTGGTTTTACCTGATCTCATGACCTGGTCAGGTAAAACAGACCCCCCTCCCCATACAGCTATGACTCACTTTGAATACAGTTCTACAAATTTTGCAAACAAAGATGGTTCAGCATTTTCCCATTCCTCATTACACACATGCACACACACAGCTCAGCACCCACTAACAATCGTCTGTGCAATGACTATAGGGTTGGAGTTTTTCCTGGTCAGGTCATTGTAATTTAACATGTTAATTTTGAACCGCAAAGACCTAAATGACCTTCCATACTTTAAGTAGGGTATTATGCCAATACAGGACAGACAGCCATACTTCCTCAAGCTACTACAAAAAGTGAACCAGCTAATGAAATGCAAACAATGTATTTTTCTAAAACAAACGCAAAACTGCATACTATCTTTCAGTAAGATAACTAGCAAGGTCACGGTGACATGCCAGGGTTTTTGTTTGTTGGACCCTGTCTGTTCAAGGAACGCACACATGGATGAGGCTGTATGTGCTGAGCTGTGTTAAAAGTACTGTGGCAAAAGCCAGCTCACCACACATTTGCCGGCGGCTCTGGGTTTGAGTTTGTTGGTGGTCGTTGTATCTCATTGGGGTTGTTCAGAGTACTTTCATGTATTAGCTAAAAATTGGTTAAGGTGAAAAGTATGACCATTTCAAAAAAGATATGTACAATATATTTTAGGAGAAAAAAGTAAATACTCTTTAAATTGAACCTTGGATGAATATGATTTTGACTAAAAGTACAAGATTCACTGACAAACATTCATTCAATCCAGCATGGTAACCACGTCCCCAAAATAGATTTTCTTCCTGAACTGACAGTATAACCATTGATGGTTAATTCTACAATAAGCTGCCAATCTCCTGCAGGAACTGGAGCTGCGTCATAACTCATTAATTAAGAGGATGTATGCTGAGTTATGTTATCCCCACTGAGGAAAATATGTTAAAAAGACGTCTTTCTGGTTGAAAAAAAAACGTGTTTGTCATTATTGTGCTCAACTGGTCCCAATTAGTTAACGTTACAGAAAAATATTTATTTTTAATTTTTAGTTTTAATATTTATTTTTAATAATACGTTTTTTCTACTTTCACCTCTGTAAATGGAGTCAAGGTTGTCAGTTTTCTCATTTCGCATTAATCAAGATATATGTATAAACATGATGATAATGACTGGTAATAAACCAGTATGCGTGTTGATGAATTTGTTTTCAACATTTTACACATGTAATAATATAGTTCTGTCTTGGTCGTATTGTGTCAACCACAATATTTATGTACCATGTGCTCCCTTCCAAGCACTGTTCTGTAACATTTATGTACCTCATGCAGCATTTCCAGATCCTTTTTTCAGAAAGGTAATAGGACGCAAATTTGGCTTAATTTAAGCTATTTGTTGCCCTTGAATGTTTTGATTGTCTTATAAATGTTCTTTTTCTGTGTAATTACTTTCTGCACATTTCAGGCTAGAAGCCTGAGTGAGTATGTGTGTTCTTTACACACACACAGTGCTGAGTGAGCCCAAAACAAATAAATTAATCCATGAGCAGAGTGGAGAACAGACGTGCTGTATATCTGTGATTCAGACAGGCTGTGTATCTGTACACTCTCTCCACCAGTTCCTCCATCTCATCTTCCAATCACACTATGATTGAGCCCAATCAGCGCTATCTCTGCCTCCCTCTCTGCTTTTTCCACTTCTGCATCAGTGGCCCATTCCCTCTGTATTACCCATTCATTCAAAATCCAACTCTCCCTCCAGAATCCTTCAACATTTCACCCACGCCTATTTGATGTTTTATAAAAGTATTCCACTTAACTATGGCTCAATCATGTCAAGAGAACTTTATCCCAAAAAAATTGTGTTCGCTTATGTGTGCATGTTTGTGCTGGCAAATGTGTTGGTGTGTGTTGCTTTTGTCAAAGGCTAGGAAACATCCATGTTTTAGACTGACTGGGATTCAAATGTTTATTTTTTTGGGATTCCTGCTATTCATTTCAGCAAATCAAAATATAAATATGCATTGTTGTTGTTACCATTGCTTACTTTCATATGTTTGCCACAGTCAAAAAAAAATTAAGGCCTGCTGTTATATGAATTGAAGATAAGGCCAAATGAAAATTCATTGAATATAAGAGCTGCTATCAGGTAAGTGATACGTACAGTAACTCATGGTAGGAGTAAGTAAACATGTATCCCGACTCCGAAGGAAATTATATATCCTGCTTAGGGTGTTGTTCTTGATGTTGAATGCTTATACCCTAGTGAAGCTGTACATTAAGGTGGTGATACAAAATAAATGTACATGAATGACAACTACAAAAGCCATACCTAAACTAAAGATGAACTAACTAAAATAATACAAAGCTTGCTGAGAGGCTTCTTGACTACTCTCCTATCCATGACTGACAGTCACTTTAATTGGTTGCACCTAATGTTCACATCAAGCCTTCCTGGCAAAGAATAGCCCTTGACCTGTTCGGTGAAAACAAGTGGATGGAGCAGGGAAGTGTTCATGGATGGTGTTTGTCTGTGTGGTAACACTTAACTTTCTACTAGCTAACATTCGGCTGTCCTTCCTGGGAGATTTAGTGAGTGATGCCTACATCATTAGTCACCAAACAGCAAGGTCAGACTGGGGAGAAAAGTGGGAGCCGGGTGGGGTTAGATGGGGAGGCAAGGGTTATAGGCAGAGGGCAGACAGCGGGGAGACAGGATTGAGGCAGATGGAGACAGATAGAGACATGGGAACTTGCGGGGAGAGAAAGAGGGGGAACTTGGAGACAGGTCTCAATCACTACTGTCTGCCTCATATCGATATGCACATGTACACACATTCATTTGCCCACTGGATCCAATCAGCTGTCACTAATGATGGCCAGTCAAGCCAGGTATTAACATGTTAATATTTCATATGCTACCCTTGACATTCATTTGCCAGTTGTCTGCACACTATAACGAAAACAATCTAAACAAACATGTGCATGGATGCCCTCACTCACACATGTGAACACGCACACACACACGAACACTGATGCAAACACACACATGCACACAGACTGTTCTCTATGCTGTGCTGTATGTTGCCAGACATGTCAATATTACATATAGTCTCTTTTTGCCAGTGTTTCTTTGGCTAAATAAAGGCAAACTATTGTGAGGGATGCTCTGTACTATTTGTGTCTTCTCACTCAATTTTTAGTTCCATTCATCTAATACATTTTATAATAATAATAATTCATTTTAGGACTGCTTGCTAAGCACAGGTGGAAAGAGATGAACCTTCAAAACTGTGTATTATTACTTAGTTTTAGTCTGATATTTGACTAAAAGTGATAATTGCTTGTACTCAGACATTAAGATAAGAGTAGCAGAAAACAGCAATCAATCAGTCTCACATGTCCACAATCACACTAAATGTGTGGTAACAAAAAAATGTTTTCTTACAACAATTAGCTACTGACTAAAGCATAACTACTTTTTTTGGGATCAGAATGCTGGGTAACAATGCGACACCAGAATATTTCCAGCAGTTTCCAGAAAAGAAAGCAACATGATATTAAAGAAGAAATGTTCAGCAGTGCTGCAGATTTATGAGTTAGACTTTAATTGAAAAATACATGAGGAAAAAGCCTATTCTTGCTCTGGGACATCTGAGGGTCTAACAGTAGCTCTAGACAGACGTGACACACAGAACCCAAACACATATCTTATTTAGCTCACTATCTGTAACACAGGTTCACTAGGCACAACAGGCAGGCAATGCTACAGAACAATGCTTTCAAGTTTAGCGGTGTGTTGATTCTGTCCTGCATGGAGGTTTGATGCTGTAAATGTAGGTGTCACGATTCATGAAGAGGCAGTACACAATCACAAAGTAACTATAACCAAGGTTTTTAATTCAAAGATTTACTATATCATGACAAGGCTTTACATGACCTGCCAGGATAGTCAAAGTAACATGCAACAATGAGCAACAAACAGACAGGAAACTAGGGAGGCTGAATAGGGAGGTGATGACGGAAACACAATACACAGATGACATCAATGAATTCAAGAAGTGACACCACACTGACCATATAAATAGAATAACTAGAACATAAAAACACTTAACCTAGAAATATAACAAGCAGCATGGCATTGGCTGTGCCTGCTGTTACACTAGCTGGTTCCCGGAGGAACCATGTAGCTGGTTCCCGGAGGAAGCTGAGATAACTGTGAGAGACGTTAATTGGCTCCACCCTAGCTGAAGCACTAGATACTGTAGATGTTTGTGGAAAACACTTTCTTTCACTGTGATTAGAGAACCTATAATCGATTGTGATACATAACATATAAAGTATATTTATGTATATACAGCTCTGGAAAAAATTAAGAGAACACTGCACCTTTTTCTTTCCTTTTCCAAAAAAGTCGAAAAGGAAGGTTTTGTGCGAGGAACAGAAGTGTTAAAATTAAGAGACCACTGCAAATTGAATGCTTCTGTTCCTCACTCAAAACTTTCCTTTTCAACTGTTTTGGAAAGGAAAGAAAAAGGTGCAGTGATCTCTTAATTTTTCCAGAGCTATATATATATATATATATATATATATATAGTGATTTTAGTCTCAGGATCACTATTTTGCCTTTTTTCAACATTGCTGTCAAGACAAGGAATAGCAGCCTGTGAGCTAATGTGCTGCGTTCCTGCTGCCATACACAAACTGGGACCAGGTTGGGAGAAGCATGCGATGTTGATGGCCAACCACGCACTTTAAGAGTTGGAGAGGGTGTATCTACGGTTCGCTTATTAGATTTGAGCTTTTGTCCTAGCTAGTTTATGTTTTTGAGTTGAGGAGTGCGCAACTAAGTGTGAGAGTGCTTACCTGTTCTTGTTTTTTGACTGTAATGTCAATGTTACTGTAAGAGGACTCCTGTGACGGTTTAACATGTTTTGTAAAACTTTCAAATGATCTAAAGTGCTCTTCTTGACACTTCTGTGATTTGTTTTTATTTAGTGCAGTCTGTATAACAGTTTAATATAAGAGTCTGCAGGGGAAGAAAAACTGTGGATGTAAACCTTGGAATGAATTCTCATCTGCTTGTGTACAGTCCCAGCCAAAACTTCCTGGTTGACCAAGCAGTGTGATAAGAATCAGAATGGATTGGCAAGATGTGCTTAGAGGAAACTTGTCTCTATTTCTTCGACTATCCCGTGCCTGCTGTGAACTTGTTATGGCTATGCCAGGCCATAATAGCAAATCTGACATTATGAAATTGGGAGGGCAGAAAAGTGGACTGAAATATAGGTTGAAAAAATTAAATGGTCTTTGAAGTGTTGAAGTATTGTTGAAGTATTCACTCTTCAACAATTTCAGACGACCTCATCCTGCATGTGAATATATCCTTCAGCAACAACAAAAAGACCTTACAAAATGCTTTAAGAAGTATTGGGAAGTGTATGCAATGGGAAGTGGATGCAATGGAAAATTAGGATAATACAGCATAATTGCTTCACAATTATAGTGAAAGCTACTTGCTTATTGAAATTTGATCTATACAGTGGGTGTTTATTATTCATTTAGTTTAGTAGCCCCTTTCTGCTGGAGCACTGGCTATGTCATACCTCCTTAGGCTGTTCTGAAGCTAAAGATGCCTGTCAAAGACCTGACTAGGAGGAGACTACTATTAACCATATGTGAATGTGAATGTAAATAATGTTTTTAAAATGGGCTTTAAAATGATAATTTAATTGTATTCCATAAATTCCATATAATGTGTCTGCTAACTTCACACAAAGCAAACAGCAAATATGCTGCCAAAGATATATACTGACAAGCCAAAACATTATGACTACTTACAGTTGAAGCGAATAATGTTGATCATCTCCTAACACGGGCGCATGTCAAGTTCTGGGTAGATTAGATGGTAAGTGAACAATCAGTTCTCGTTGTCAACGTGTTGGGTGCAAGAAAAATGCTGCTCATTGCTGCTATCCCTGCATTTCAGTTGCACATACTACCCTACTCCTATTAAGGGAGAAATGTGACACAACACAGTGCATCGCACCCTGCTGCATATCAGGCTGTATAGCTGCTAGTCGCAGACCAGTCAGAGTGCCTATGATGACCCCTGTCCACCCTCGAATGCGCCTAACAGGCATGCATGCTTTGGAACTGGATCTTGGAGCAGTGGAAGGAGGTTGCCTGGTCCGATGAGTCCCGTTTTCTTTAACTTCAAGTGGATGGCCATGTACGTGTGTGCTGTTTGCCTGGGGAAGTGTTGGCACCAGGATGCACTTTGGAAAGACGACAAATCGGTGGAGGGAGTGTGATGCTCTAAGCAATTTTCTAATGGGAAACCCTGGGTCCGGGCATTCGAGTGGATGTCAATTTGACACGTGCCACCTACCTTAACATTGGTGCAAACCAGGTAAACCCCTTCATGGCAATGGTATGCCCTGATGGCAGTGGCCTCGTTCAGCAGGATAATGTACCCTGCCACACTGCACACATTGTTCGGGGATGGTTTGAGGAACATAATGAAGGTGTTCAAGGTGTTGCCCTGGCCTCCAAATTCCAATGATCTCAATCCGATTGAGCATCTGTGGGATGTGCTGGACCAACAACTCTGATCACTGGCTGCTCCAAGTCGTAACTTACAGGACTTAAAGGATCTGCTGCTAATGTCTTGGTGCCAGATACCACAGGACACATTCAGAGTCCATGCCTTGGCGTGTCGAGGACCATCAGCATGTAAGGAAGGTGGTCATAATGTTTTGGCTAATCAGTATACAGTTGTGCTCAAAAGTCTGCATACCCTTGAAGAATTGATAATATATGTACCAAATGTAAAGAAAACGTGAGTGAGCAGGCAAAACAAGTCTTTTATTTCTATGGGATTCACATTCAACTGTAGGTCATAACAGAATGGCACAATCATAAAACAAAACATGGCAACAAAGAAAAAAAATGAACTGACCCCTGTTCAGAAGTCTGCATACCCTTAGTTCTTAATACTGTGTATTGCCCCCTTTAGCATTACTGACAGTGTGCAGTCTTTTGTAATAGTTGTCTATGAGGCCCCGAATTCTTGCAGGTGGTATTGCTGCCCATTCGTCTTGGCAAAATGCCTCCAGGTCATGCAAAGACTTTGGTCGTCTTGCAATAACCGCACGTTTGAGATCTCCTCAGAGTGACTCGATGATATTAAGGTCAGTAGACAGTGATGGCCACTCCAGAACCTTCACCTTTTTCTGCTGTAACCACTGGAGAGTCAACTTGACCTTGTGCTAAGGGTCATTGTCGTGCAGGAAAGTCCAAGAGCGTCCCATGCGCAGCTTTTGTGCAGAAGGATGCAAATTGTCAGCCAGTATTTTCTGATAACATGCTGCATTCTTCTTGCCATCAATTTTCACCAGATTCCTCGTGCCTTTAGAGCTCACACCCCCCCCAAAACATCAGTGAGCCACCACCATGCTTCACAGTGGGGATGGTATTCTGTTCACTATAGGCCTTGTTGACCCCTCTCCAAACATAATGCATAAAGCTCTATTTTGGTCTTGTCACTCCAAATTACAGGGTGCTAGAAGCTGTGAGGCATATCAAGGTGTATCCCGAACAATTACCTGACCTTGGCTTGGTATCAAGAGATCCCCGAATTTTCCACTTCTGAATACGTGATTGAACAGTACTGACTGGCATGTGCAAGGCCTTGGATATCTGTTATATCCTTTTCCATCTTTATGAAGTTCCATTACCTTGTTACGCAGGTCTTTTGACAGTTCTTTTCTGCTCCCCATGGCTCAGTATCTAGCCTGATCAGTGCATCCACATGAGAGTTAACAAACTCATTGATTATTTATACACAGACACTAATTGCAATTTAAAAAGCCACAGGTGTGGGAAATTCACCATTAATTGCCATTTTCACCTGTGTGTCACCTTGTGTGTCTGTAACAAGGCCAAACATTCAAGGGTATGTAAACTTTTGATCAGGGCTATTTGGGTGATTTCTGTTGTCATTCTGATTTAAAAAGGAGCCAAACAATTATATGATAATAAATGGCTTCATATGATCACTATCCTTAAATAAAAGACTGTATTTACATGATCAGTTATATTTTCAAAATCAATGCCAAAATCCCAATTTCTGCCAGGGTATGCAAACTTATGAGCACAACTGTACATTGACTTCCACAACTGTTACATTATTTGTTTAAATGTACAATTGTTTTTATTGTGGTATATGGCAAAACATGTTTCTGCTCCAAAACATGTCTGTTTTAAATTCAAAGTGATTTGGGCATATACTAGGGGTGTAACGGTACGCAAAAGTCACAGTTCGGTACGATTCCAGTACAGAGGAAAAAATACATTTAAAACACAACATTTATTTTAATTTATTATGAAGTTTTCCCAAATGGGAGACCTGAAGGATACAGGAGGGTCCTCAAGATCTGGTTTATCATTTGCGTTCACCATATTTACAAGGAAGCATAACGTTCTGAAACTCAAATCGCATACTTGCATACTATATAGTATGCCAGATTAGCATGGGAAAAGATATGTCCCAAACTTTAGTACACAAAAAATACTATGCCAAAAGTTCCTGGATGGTCTAGAATTTCTGGTGGACTTTCGAAGTATGCATCTGTGCATGCTTTTTGGGGTAATTTTTAGATTAGATTAGATTCACCTTTATTGTCATTGAACAGTTAGCATCTAACCAGAAGTGCAAATAGAAGAGGGCAAAACATGTACAAGTATTAATTATGTTACAAGTGCAATGAAGGCAAATGCAGTGCAAATGGCAATTCTAAGTGTGCACTGAAGGCAAGCAGAGGGCAGAAAATTTAGTAGGTAATATAGACCACAACCCCTTGCGAAGTAAAAGAAAGTTTTCCTCGATTCTTGTGTTCTCACTTGACGAAACAGTCAGTTAACGTCACCAATGTTGATGTCATTCACATACTGTATGAAGCAAAAACAAACGTTGCTGTGCCATGAAATGAAATAGCTTTGGCAGTGTAAATTTTGTCCTCATTCTTGCTACCAATTGCTCAATGACTATTCCAAGTAGCAATATGCAAGTATGACTGGCTTGTAAGCTATTAAAACGGCAAAGCCATACATTTCATAGATGCTATTTGTGGTGGAAGTAAACTTCATAAGAAACTTAAGTCAGTTTAACACAATGCTTAAGTTTGTTAGCTAAATATTCAAACGTGGCTTAATGTTAATGTGCGACAAAATTATCTACTATTGAGATGCAATTTTATGACAAGGTAGTAAGTACCTATTGGTCCCAATACTGGCATACTAGCTCACTATATACTAAACATTACGTACGTGTAGGATGTACAGTTAGGTCCGGAAATAATTGGAAACTAACACAAGTTTTGTTATTTTGGCTGTTTAACAAAATATATTCAAGTTACAGTTAAATAATGAATATGGGATTAAAGTGCAGTCTCTCAGCTTTAATTTGAGTGTATTCACATCGGAATTGGAGGAAGTGTTTAGGAATTACAGCTCTTTAATATGTCGTCCCCTCTTTTTCAAGGGACCAAAAGTAATTGGACAATTGACTCAAAAGCTGTTTCATGGACAGGTGTGGGCTATTCCTTCATTAGTTCTTCATCAATTAAGCAGGTGAAAGATCTGGCGTTGATTCCAGGTGTGGCATTGACATTTGGAAGCTGTTGCTGTGAACCCACAACATGCGGTCAAAGGAGCTCTCAATGCAAGTGAAACAGGCCATCCTTAGGCTGCAAAAAAAAACTCCATCAGAGAGATAGCAGGAACATTAGGAGTGGGAGTGGCCAAATCAACCGTTGGGTACATTCTGAGAAAACAATAATGCGCTGGTGAGCTCTGCAACACAAAAAGGCCTGGACGTTCATGGAAGACAACAGTAGTGGATGATCGTAGGATCCTTTCCATGGTAAAGAAAAACCCCTTCACAACATCCAGCCAAGTGAAGAACACTCTCCAAGAGGTAGGCATATCATTATCCAAGTCTACCATGAAGACTTCACGAGAGCAAACCAAGAATAGAAAGGCCAGATTAGGCTTTGCTAAAAATCATCTAAAAAACCCAGCCCAGTTCTAGAATAGCATTCTTTGGACAGATGAAATAAAGATCAACCTGTACCATAATGATGGGAAGAAAAAAAGTATGGAGAAGGCTTGGAACGGCTCATGATCCGAAGCATACCAAATCATCTGTAAAACACAGTGGAGGCAGTGTGATGGCATGGCCATGCATGGCTTCCAACGGCACTGGGTCACTAGTGTTTTTTGATAATGTGACCGAAGACAGAAGCAGCCGGATGAATTCTGAAGTCTAAAGGGATATATTTTCTGCTCACATTCAGCCAAATTCAGCAAAGTTGATTGGACCGCGCTTCACTTTACAGATGGACAATGACCCAAAACATACTGCAAAAGCAAACCAGGCGTTTTTTAAGACAAAGCTATTCTACAACGGCCGAGTCAATCACCTGATCTAAACCTGATCGAGCATGCATTTCACTTCCTGGCGACAACTTAAGGCAGAAAGACCCACGAATAAACAACAACTGAAGACAGCTGCAGTAAAAGCCTGGCAAAGCATCACAAAAGAGGAAACCCAGTTTGGTGATGTCCATGCATTCCAGATTTCAAGCAGTCATTGCCTGCAAAGGATTCTCCACACAGTATTAAAAATGAACATTTGTTTTATGATTGTGTTAATTTGTCCAATTACATTTGAGCTCCTAAAAAATCTGTGCATGAAAAAGGTTGCAACTTCTAAACATTTCATACGATATTTTTGTTCAACCCCTTGAATTATAGCTGAAAGTCTACACTTCAATTGCATTTTGGTTGTTTCATTTCAAATCAATTGTGGTGGCGTGCACTGCCAACATTATGAAAATTGTGTCAGTGTCCAAATATTTACGGACTTAACTGTAGTATGCGATTTGAGATTCAGCACTAGGCAACTTCAATTACTACATGGTAAGATGCCTCAGAGCATCATTTCTGTTTGCAATGTTCTCCTAAGCATGGAGGCACCCAACTGTTCACTGCAAAATCTCTGTTGACCTAAACCTGAAAATGGACTTACCAGAAATCAATAGAGTTCTTTACTTAAGACATGGTCAAAATCAGACCACTATATAGAGAATAGGGGACCATTTGGGACATACCCAGCTCTGTGAGGGAGGCAGTAATATTCATCCACAGACAAGGTGCTGCAAAGAGATGTCAAAATACTCTGCTTCCCTGATATCATTTTTGGGGGCAAAAAAAGATACATTTCAGTGAACAGCAAGATCTTTCTCATACTTAAATAAAGGCAGGGTGTCAGAGTTGTCAGTTTGACATCAAAACCTCCCAACCTTTTAGCCCGGATAGAGCATCTTGGTATTCCACTACTACCTTAAGGGCAGAAAATATGGTTTTCAGCTCTTGGAATAAAATTACTATCAGTAAGTATGGATTGGGTTAAATTCGTCTAAAAGTAGCCATACCTCTAAAATGATACTGTTGTTACTCTTTCCTGGGTCTGGAGACTTTTGGATTCCTGGAAGACAGAGCACATTTTGACATGCGTAGTGCAATCTTACCACACAGACCACTTGTCTCAACATCTAAAATAGTACATTTGATATTAATTTCATTTCCAGACAAGTTAAAACAACTTGACTGGTTTGTGTTGGAATTAATCAAATGTTTTCTGTATTTTCAGTTTGATAAATAGCCAAAAGAATTTAGATCCAATTAAACCTAATCTCTGGCATATTTTTGGATCATGTATGGCTGACATCAGATCCCACTGAGATTGGGTGTTTGTTTTTTTAATTACTCGTAATTAATTACTAATTACTCCAAAGCCGGTTTATGTTGCGACTTTTCATGAAGAGGAACTGCAAAGAAACGATCAACAGTCACGGACAGTTAGAATCCTGACTGGCAACAGCTCCAGCATGGGACATTCTTCTACTCTTCCTTACTTTTAAGGAAACCCCACCACTGGACATTAGGACATATCGCGACACACACATCTCACCATTGTTACACCCCCCCACCCACTGTGAGGTATTAATATGTCAGTGGAGTACAGACTGTCACTGGCTATGATTCTAGCCCTTCAATTTTAACAAGTGTCCACCAGTAAAGACATATAATACTGGTATATTGGTGCAACTTTTAATATTTTGCAACTTTTACCTCGTAACCCCTCTCATTACCCCCCCTTTGTGTTCCTACCCCCCCATGTTTTTCAGCCACAGCGTATACCAGTATAATGCTTTTATTTTTTAAGTGCAATAAATACAGTATGATAAAATGCTTGTATGTTCCCTCACAGCGATGCAACAACAGAACGTTCCTTAAAGTATACAAACAATTTAACAGGGTTACAAGGTAACAAGAAAATGTGTTACGTATATTAATTCAAATCAAATAAATATTGCGACACATCACTAAAAACAGCAATGTAATCAAAGTATAGATAGTGCAAAGTTAAAAGTTAAAATGCTTGCTTGCACGTTCCCACACAGCAACACAAGAATAGAAAGTTCTCAAAAGTACACTGGCGGCCAAAAGTTAGGAATAATGTACAGATTTTGCTGTTTCAGAATGAAATTGGTACTTTTAATCACCAAAGTGGCATTCAACTGAACAAAGTATTGTCAATACATTACTGGTGTAAAAAACAGCACCATCACTATTTGAAAAATACTGTACATTTTTGATCAAATGTAGACAGGCCCCATTTCCAGCAGCCATCACCCCCATACCTTGTCCTTGAGTAATCATGCTAAATTGCTAATTTGGTACTAGAAAATCACTTCCCATTATATCAAACACAGCTGAAAGCTATTTAGTTTGTTAAATGAAGCTTAACATTGTCTTTGTGTTTGTTTTTGAGTTGCCACAGCATGCAGGAGACTGGCATGTCTTAAGGTCGATATTAGGTCAAAAATGTATATTAGGTCAAAAATCAAAAAATCAAAAAACAATGTTTTGAAGAATGAAGGCTATACAATGCTTGAAATTGCCCACAAAATGAAGATTTCATAGAAAGATGTACACTGCAGTCTTCAAACACAAAGGACAACAGGCTCTAAAAAGGATAGAAATAGATGTGGAAGGCCCAGATATACAACAAACAAGAGGCTACGTAAATCAGAGTCTTTAGTTTGAGAAATAGATACTCACATGTCCTCAGCTGGCATTTTCATTGAATTCTACCCGCTCAACACCGGTTGTCCTTTGTCTTTGAAGACTGTAGTCTACACATTTGTACTAATCTGATTTACCACTAATCCCAGCACACCATTGTTGTGTGGACTGTTTTTCTTAAGCTGTGAAAGACAAAACATTTTTTTTAAGAACAGTATTGGAGCCATCTATTGCAGATGATGTACATATTCCAGCAATGTAGTATAAATCAATAATAATGTATGTCTAGGATAACTACATAGGAAGTAAATAATGTCAGCTGATGCTTTATCAGAATCAGAAAGAGTATTATTACCAAGTAAGTTTCCCAAAAAGCTAAGAATTTGTTCTAGACTGTTGGTGTAGCGTTTTTGTACAAAATACATAAAAGAAATAAGAATGGTTGACTGAGCATAAGAACAGTAGACTGAGCATTAATAAATTACTAAAAATATACAAAAAAATATGTAAGGTGCAAAAATTGTCCAGTTGAGGGTTGTGTGAATATGTGGGGAAGGGTCATATATTTGTCTAGTTGATGGTCAGTTTGGCTCCGGGGGCATGTTCATAAGTAGAGTTGGGTATCAGGCTATAATCAGTCAACTGTCAACGGTGACAGGATTCAGGAACTTTTCTTTTTCCCTTCATTCATAAAAAATAAATATTCTTTCTCATAAGGAATGTTCACTACTGTGATTAATGGGCTTTCTAGTTTTAAAGAAAGAAATTACAAGCAAGCTGCGTAGATTGCATTAATTTACCCACAGACCAGTTGGTCTGTTATATTTAATAATAATTATGATATATATATATATATATTTTAGTGAACTAGCTAGCTTGGTGTCCATGTACGTTAGTATTGTATGCTCACGTTAGCTAGCTAACTAAGTTAGCTTGCCACCAGTCAGTACCCTCCAAGTTGGCTAACTCGTTGTGGTTGCTATTGATGTCTAAGTGACAATAAGTTGATTTGCTAAATTTGAGGATTAATATTAGAATATAAAATATTAAAAGAAATGAAATATTAAAAGGAATAAAATTTGAATCGCAGCCAATCACCCTCTCTGCAGAGTGGATGATAAGCTGCAGCCTGCTCTTGTCCTTGGCAGTGGCTGCAGCGTACCAGACAGCGGAGGAGTTCAGGATGGACTCTATGATGGAAGTGTAGAAGTGCATCACCATAGACTTTGGCAGGTTGAACTTTGTCAGCTGCTGCAGGAAGTACCTTCCCTGCTGAGCTTTCTTTGTAAGCAAGGTGATGTTCAGCTCCCACTTGAGGTCCTGAGTGATGATGGTGCCCAGAAAGCAAAAGGACTCCACAGAGTTGACTAGGGAGACACCCAGGGCGATGGGGCGAGGGCAGCTGGGTTTCTCCTGAAGTCCACCATCATCTCCACAGTCTTTAGTGCGTTGAGCTGCTAAAAGTTTTTCTGACTGCACCAGGACACCATATGGTCATTCTCCCACCTGTAGGGGGACCCGTCTCCATCAGAGATAAGTCCGATGAGGGTGGTGTCATCCGCAAACTTTAGGAGCTTGACAGAATGGTGACTGGAGGTGCAGCTGTTGGTGTACACGGAAAAGAGTTGGGGGGACAGGACAAAGCCTTGAGGGGAGCTGGTGCTGATGGGCAGGGGGTCAGACAGGTACTTCCTCTGCCTCATGTGCTGCCTTCTGTTAGACAGGAAGGCTGTGATCTACCTGCATGCGGACTCGGGCACTCCCTGTTGGGATAGCTTGTCTTGGAGCAAAGCGGGAATTATGGTGTTGAATGTGGAACTGAAGTCCACAAAAAGTATTCTGGCGTAGGTTCCAAGGGAGTCCAGATGCTGGAGGATGAAGTGAAGAGCCATGTTGACCACATCGTCCACAGACCTGTTGGCTCTGTAGCCAAACTGCAGTGGGTCTAGTAGAGGGGCAGTGATGGTCTTGAGGTGGGACAGCACAAGGCTCTCAAATGACTTTATGACCACAGACGTCAGAGCGACGGGTCTGTAGTCATTAAGTCCTGTAATCCGTGGCTTCTTGGGGACTGGGATGATGACGGAGGACTTGAAACAGGCCAGGATGCAGCATGTCTCCAGTGAGATGTTGAAGATGTTCGTGAACACAGCAGAAAGCTGATCTGCACAGTGCTTTAGGGTGGATGGGGAGACACAGCCAGGCCCTGCTGCTTTCCTTCTCTTGAATAGTCTGTTAACATGCCCCTCCAGGATTCAAAGTTCCATTGTAGTGGCAGAGGTGGGGATGATTGGGATGGGTGATTGTAAATGGGCTGTGGTGGGGGGTTGGTGTCGATGTCTGGACACTTAGGGAGAAGGAATGTGGTCGGGGATGCCCTTTTGTCTTTCAAATCTAAATCAATTTTGATGGCTGTCTAAGCATGCTTTATCAATAATTATATTGATCAGTAAATATAATTCAAGGGATGAACTGGCTACCATTGTTTGATAGAATATCAGCGTCAGGATGATACTGTGATTTAGAATCATGGTATTATTTGGCCTAATGTTAGCATTATACTAACGCATTATCATTCATGTGCACAATAAAATGTGACATTCCAAAAGAGCAACCAGACAATAGATGCCAATGCAAAATAGTTGGCTAATTATTTGCTATATTTACAAATGATTTAATTATTCTAATGTCCACCACATTTGTGGATAGGGTTGGGTATTGTGAAATACGTATACGTTATTCGCTGGCACTACCCGAGCTGGCTATGTACTCCGGTAAGAGAGTCGCTGCAACCTTCGGTTTTAATTCAACAGATTTATTGACCTCCAATTCCAGCAGGTGAATACAGTGCTTGTTGCTTGCAATGTGTTGCATGTTGCTTGCGCATGTGTTTGTGTGTGGGTGTGGTTTTCTGTAAAATAAGGAAATACATAATATGTAAATATAACCTGTACATAATGAATGCACATATATATAGATTAAGGAGAAATAAGCAACAATCACTCTGTAATATATGTACTTATAGGCAATATACATAATTGCTATGCAATAAATAGTGCTATGCAAACAACCAAATAATACTGGATAGTAATGGAAATTAACACAATCCAATGTAGTAAAGAATACAGGTTATTGTGCAGTTACCTCTATTGGCTACTAGATGGTGCTCTAAGACCACAGATGAACATAACAGCAACATACAGGTACAATAGTCACGTGATAGACCAGCGGCGCGAATGGCACGGTGAAATGCGCTTCAACAATTAAACCAGCAACACCATCGCAAGTGCAACAGCTGAACTAATCCTCAGCAGGATTGTAATTAGCTAATGTACAACACTGTACTAACATGCATCCATGAATCAAAGTATTAACTATTGTTTCTGAATGATATATTTTGCAGTAAGTTCCTAGCATTACAGTAGACATGAGCATGCTATCCTGAACTATAATAAAGAGAAATACTATCATGTTAACTACACAAACAAAGATGCATGGAACGCCATCATGGACATAAACTTGTGCACTTACTTTCTCAATAACGCACACGGCAACACAACAGAAGCTTTATACAAGTATCGTGCAACTTTAGGAGCAGCTGTACTCATGTCTGCAGCAGACTACAAAAGAAAAATGGCGAAGTTGCGCATGTTTGAAAATGCGTGAGTCCAAGGAGTGACGTAGACTCATCAGTCCAGCAGGGAGTTTTCCACAGCCGCCCCCGGATTCGTGGGACGAATGCGCAGTAACAGGAAGGTCGCTGCTGGGCTAGGTTGCGCTGATATCTCCGTCGTCAGGCATCCTCGGAAGCTCTATCAGTTTGGCGACAGGACGTGTGTAGAGTTTGCCCTTGATGTCGATCTCTGCAGTGCGTACCTTGCCATCGTCGCTGTGGATGATCTGTGTGATGCGTCCGACAGGCCATAGCGCCCTCAGGAGCTGTGGATCGACCACCATTACGACAGCATCCACAGCTAGGTCCGTCCTTGAGATCCGCCACTTCTGACGTGGTTGGAGACCAGGGAGGTACATGCGGGTGAACTGACCCCAGAAATGGTCAGCGAGTACCTGACTGTGTTGCCAGCGTAGGCGTCCTAGCAGATCACTGGAGCCATACACAGCTTGAGGCAGCAAAGCATCCCGCCGCCCCATAAGCAGAAGATTAGGGGTCACGGGATCAGGATCTGCAAGATCCGATGAAGCATAGTCTAACGGCTTGGAATTGAGGATTCCCTCAATTTCCATGAGGACTGTCTGTATTACCTCCTCAGGGATGACTTGGTCCTTCAGGATGGTTTGGAGAGATGCCTTTACAGATTTAATTTCCCTCTCCCATGTACCACCAAAATGTGGAGCCAGAGGCGAGTTAAATCTGAAGGTGATGCACTGTGTTGCTAGCTGTTCCCTGAGCGATGGTTCGAGTGCCTCAAATGCCTCCTGAAGCTCCTTGTCCCTACCGCGGAAGTTGGTGCCTCTGTCGCATAGAATCTCGAAGGGTTTCCCTCTTCTTGCGATGAAGCGGCGGAGAGACAAGAGAAATGAATCAGTGTCCATACTAGGCAGTAAGTCAAGGTGAACACACCTGGTAGTGAGACACTTGAACACAATGCCCCATCGTTTGTCCTGTCGCTATCCTATCTTGACCATATATGGGCCGAAGCAATCAACACCAGTTGACCAGAAGGGGGGCTTGTTGAATCGGAGTCGAGCAGCTAGGAGGTCTGCCATTTTAGGGATCACCGGCTTACTGCGCCACTTGCGACACTCCACACATTGCCGCTGATGTTTCTTGATGCCTCTGAGGATCCAATAGGTCCTTCTGATCTCTGCGAAGATTCGCTCAGGGCCTGCATGGAGTAAACGATCATCATAATCTTGCACCAACAGCTGTGTAATGGGGTGATCAGGGGCAAGAACAATAGGATGAATGGCGTCTTCAGGCAAATCCTCAGCTTTACGGAGACGACCCTCAACTCGGATAAGGCCTAGAGTCTCGTCGTACTCCGGGGAAAGTGGACTGAGTCGACTGGTAGGCCGGACAGGGTGAGAATGCTGCAGAGCGTTGATTTCCTCTGGGAAGCATTCACTCTGCGCTGGCCTAAGAAGGACTACCTCTGTGTCCAGTCGGTCTGAAGCAGACATAGGGAGTGCTGCCGACCCATGAAGGGACTGGTGAGTAGCCTGCAGTAGGTCAGACCAGGTGTTGTACTGTGTTGGGTCAGGAGCGGATGTATCAAAGACAGTAAGCTGGCCATAGAATGTGAATTTCCTGAGCTCACCTGCGTCTTCTGATTTTACCGTGTGGATAGCTGGCCATTGAGCAGGGTGATCATACAGGAAATCAGGTCCGTTCTTCCAGCAGGTAGGTTGTGTCAGCTGATGTAGTGACGTTCCCCGTGTGATGTCATCCGCCGGGTTCTGCTCAGAGGAGACATACCTCCAGCTTGTAGTATCCGTGAGGTCCTGTATTTCACCTATACGCATCCAAACGAACACTTTATACTGAGACGAGTCGGACTGGATCCAGCTGAGTACAGTCGTAGAGTCTGACCACATTGTCGTCAGCCTAATAGGTATTGTAAGCTTGGTATGTAGCAGTCTGGCCAGTTGAGCTCCAGTCAGTGCGGCACTGAGCTCCAAGCGGGGCATGGAGAGCTGTCTCCGTGGAGCAACACGGGATCTGGACATAATGAATGACACGTGTACATGTCCTTCAGTGCCCTCAGCACGCAGATAGGCGACAGATCCATACGCCTTCTCTGAGGCGTCACAGAAGACATGCAAGTCCACAGGAGAGTGCTCAGGATCGAGGCCGACTGGCATGTAGCACCGAGGCATGTTAATGTGATGGAGCTGAGATAGCTCGTTCTCCCATGCTTGCCATACAGATAGGAGTTCACCGGTGATAGGCTCGTCCCAGCCTTGCTCATTCCTCCAGAGAGCCTGGATCAAGACCTTAGCCCGCGTGGTGTTGGGGATAATGTATCCAAGTGGGTCATATTGAGATGCCAACACTCTGTATACGTTCCTCAGTGTGGGCTCCGTGGCTGCTGCTTGACGGTGCTTGTAACCGAGGGTGTCAGATGGGCAGTGCCACCGGAGACCTAGTGTTGACTCTTGGGGATCAGCTCTGTCTGCAGTCAGCCACACCTCGGATCCCTCTGACCTTGCCTCTGGGGGGAGATGATCGATGACCTCTGGTTGATTGCTCACCCAATGTCTCATATCGAATCCACCGTCACCGAGCAGGACTCTCATCTTGTCGATAAGCTGTTTTGCCCGTGATGTAGAACGAAGAGACTGCAGGCAGTTATCTACATAAAAGGCATTGATGACAGAGTCCAGTACCTCTTGGTTGCCAGAGCTGTTGTCCTTGGCGTGCCGTTGCAGTGCTTATATAGCACAGCACGGACTGCAGGCAGTGCCGAAGAGTAGGACACGCCATTCGTAGATATCAGAGTTACGGTCTCTCTCCATATCCCGCCAGAGGAAGTGGAGAAGTAGTTGATCTTCAGGAAGGAGCCTGATCTGATGGAACATCCCACGGATGTCCCCGCTTATGGCGACTGGATACTCCCTGAACCTGAGGAGTACACCCAGTAGTGTTGAACCAAGGTTAGGCCCAGGAAGCAGGGTGTCATTGAGGGCAAGTTGTTGGTATTTGAATGAGCAGTTAAATACCACTCTGGCCTTTCCGTTGTGGTGAACAAGGTGGTGAGGAATATACCATGATTCATTAGATTGACTTGCCTCGTCACTACTGATCTTCACAACGTACCCAGCCTTCACCAGTTTGTGTAGCTCCTCCATGTAGACCCTGGCTAGATCTGGACTGCTGGCCAAGCGCCGCTCAGTGGCTCTTAGGAGGGGCATCACTGCAGCTGGAGGAGCATGTAGCTTGGGTGCCGCTGCTTTGCGTAGAAGAGGTGTAGCGTAGCGAGCTATTCCATCTACTCTGACACAAATGGTTTGCTTCTCCAGTGTGTTGATAGCTACCTGGTCCTGCTTGGAACGCACAGATTCCTTTTCAGATCTGTATGGTAGCGTGTCGATTTGCCAAAGCCTTTCAAAGTGCTGATACAGGTCCTGAACAGGAGACAGGAATGCTGTATGCAGGCAGGAGGCCTCTCTGGTGGGGTTATGGAGGAAGTTGGTAGGTCCCTGAATAGCCCAGCCTAACAATGTGGATATGGCTACCGGACCACCTGGAGGTCCCATCCCCACAGGGCATACTGGAGTGATTAAATGGGGATGGTCGAAACCAATGAAGAGCATGGGCTGTACTCTATTGAATCCATGTATTGGTACTCCACTCAGATGGTCATACCTCTTTTTGAGGGACTCCACCGGACATGACTGGTCGGCAAGACTCAGCTCATCTGCAGTAAAGGCATGGTGTATGTGGTATTTCACCTGTGTGTTGGTCTGAGACGACACCTCAAATGATACAGAAGCACCTTTAAACTTCACAACATCCTGTCGAATGGTCGTAAGGGGCAAGACTTCTTCCTTGTAGAGACCAAGATGTTTGGCGGCAGCTGGAAGGATAATGGTTCGTTCAGAGCCGTCATCCAGTACGGCATGTGTATTCAGTGTCTTGCCTCCATTGTGAAGCTGAACAGGGACTTCTTTCAGCAGGACACGACTGGAGTGTCTAGCCTGGCCCACATACACCAGGCTGGAGGAGGTGTTAACTGTGAGGATACTCTGATTGGCTTTGAGTGCAACCTCATGTAGGACAATGAGGTGTTGCTCATTACAGGTGGAGCATGGTTTCTTTAGGGTACATGTCTCTGGTTTGTGTCCACGGCCACATCTCCAGCATTTGTCCTTCTCCTTTATCCAGTTAGCCTTCTCAGCTGTGTTGAGCTTAGCGAACTCAGCACAGGCACTGAGGTAGTGTTCCTGATTGGCACAGTAGGGACAGTATGGTTTAAAGCGCTCTCGCTTCTTAGTAGAGGACTGACCTGGCTTGGGGTTGGCTCCAGATGTGTCAGAACTATGAGGTGGCTCAGAAGTCTCTGGTCGGTTGGTGATGTAGACACTGACAGACTTAGACTTCTGGGGCCTTGTTGTCTTGTCCTTACGCTCTATCTATGCAGATTCCACCCTGGATGCTTCGGTAGCTCTCCTTGATACCTGTATGGCTAGTGCTTTTCTCTCCAACCACACAGCAAAGTCAGGGAGTGTGTATGTGCTATCGGTGCCACTGCGGATGATCCCCTGGGATATGCAGTACTCAGCGAAGGTGTCTCTGTAGTTGGCAGGCAGCTTACTAAGCAGAGTGTCTACATGGGAGCCACATCTCAGCTCGGCTCTAGAGGGACCATCCATGATGCCTAGCAGGCCCACCAAGGTACTAAAAGCTGATGAGAAATCCTCAAAGGCTTGTGCATCGCCTGGCTTGATAGGAGGGGAGTTGAAAATGGCCTTCAGCTCTCCTTGAACAAGCTGGCGTGGCTGGCCATATCGCTGTTCTAGGGCTTGCATGGCGCTAGTGTATGGGGTTGGATCGTTCACATACCTCTTCGCCACCTGATAGGCATTTGGTAGTTTGAGGAGGTCTAGAAGCACCTGGTACTTATAATCCTCTGATAGATGTTTGTGTGGGCCAAGCACACTGTCCAATCCTTTCTTCAACATTATGAAGTCACTCTCCTTACCAGTACTGAATGGGGTCAGTTTAGGCTTGGGAATGCCATATGAAGAAGCGATGGCCATTTCCAGGATGCCTGGGACTGTAGGACCTGCCAGTGGTATGGTTGGTACATAAGGCGCAGCTGGCTGCATCAGTAGTGGTTGCCCACCACTACTGATGCAGGTGGCGCATACTGTGGATAATACAACCCAGCTGGATAAGGAGGATAGGCAGAGTAAGATTGGTACTGTAGCGGCGGAAGAAGAGGAGACTGAGGATGCTGAGGGGGAGGATTAGGAGGCTGGAGATGAGGCTGAAGCATATCGGGCTGAGCTAGCGGAGTCTGATGTAAAGCAGACTGTGGCACAGACTGTAGATGCAGAGCAGTATCCTGACCAGGATGAAGCGAAGGCAGAGAGGTGTGGTGAGCAGGTACAGCATGATCCATAGCTCCCCGTGGCCTGGACGTCAGGGCTGGCAGGGTATACATGGGTTGACCTTGTCCGTGTTGTTCTCCCGTCTGGGCTGGTAAGAGGTTAGGCTGCTGTGACGGGGAACCCAACAGGGTGGCTGACTGCTGGAGGGGTTCTTTGACACCTGAGGTAGTGTTCCACAGGGGACTGTGAACTGGGCTGCCTAGCACTAGCCTAGGCAGGCTGGAGTACTGTTGATGATACTGAGGGTAATGCGGAGGATAAGCTGGGCAGCTTTGAGGGTAAGGCATGCGTTAAGCACTGTCCATCATAACCTGCAGCTCCTCCAGCTGTTTACTCATGTCCTTATAACGCGCTTCAAGGCGCTGCCATCGTTCCCCCTCACAAATCCTATGCAGGCTTTGGTCAGGTGTGGTGAGGCCAACCTGGACTCGATCACTACACAATAGACTCTCAGTAGCCTGATGGAGGGATCCCTCGAATGGCGGAAGCTGTTTGGCTGGATAGCCGAGCTCGAAGTCCGCGAGGTACCCTGGGAGCTGCTTTACTCTGCTGGGACGAGTTCGAACGTCTGGCTCTCTGTTGTAATCCTTGGAGGTTGCCATAGCGCAGTGGGGGGAGGGTGGCGGGGGGGCTATCCGGCTCGAAGGACCACTTTTGAAATCCGTGTACGTTATTCGCTGGCGCTACCCAAGCTGGCTATGTACTCCGGTAATCGAGTCGCTGCAAACTTTGGTTTTAATTCAACAGATTTTTTGACCTCCAATTCCAGCAGGTGAATACAGTGCTTGTTGCTTGCAATAGTATGTGTTTGTGTGTGGGTGTGGTTTTCTGTAAAATAAGGAAATACAAAATATGTAAATATAACCTGTACATAATGAATACACATATATATAGATTAAGGAGAAATAAGCAACAATCACTCTGCAATATATGTACTTATAGGAAATATACATAATTGCTATGCAATAAATAGTGCTATGCAAACAATCAAATAATACTGGATAGTAATGGAAATTAACACAATCCAATGTAGTAAAGAATACAGGTTATTGTGCAGTTACCTCTATTGGCTACTAGATGGTGGTCTAAGACCACAGATGAACATAACAGCAATATACAGGTACAATAGTCACGTGATAGACCAGCGGCGCGAATGGCATGGTGAAATGCGCTTCAACAATTAAACCAGCAACACCATCGCAAGTGCAACAGCTGAACTAATCCTCAGCAGGATTGTAATTAGCGAATGTACAACACTGTACTAACATGCATCCATGAATCAAAGTATTAACTATTGTTTCTGAATGATATATTTTGCAAAGTAAGTTCCTAGCATTACAGTAGACATGAGCATGCTATCCTGAACTATAATAAAGAGAAATACTATCATGTTAACTACACAAACAAAGATGCATGCAACGCCATCATGGACATAAACTTGTGCACTTACGTTCTCAATAACGCACACGGCAATACAACAGAAGCTTTATACAAGTAACGTGCAACTTTAGGAGCAGCTGTACTCAAGTCTGCAGCAGACTACAAAAGAAAAATGACGAAGTTGCGCATGATTGCAAATGCGTGAGTCCAAGGAGTGACATAGGCTCATCAGTCCAGCAGGGACTTTTCCACAGGTATCATTTCAATTTTATCGATTCTGATTCTGCTTATTGAATCTGATTCTTATCAAATCTGTTCCGATTCCAATATTTTTGGGAGTGAAGAAATACAACATAGTTCAAGAAGTAAAATTTGCCTAACTTTTATTCTGTGCACATATTAGGCTATAATCAGTCAACTGTCAACAGTGACAGGATTCATGAAGGTTTCTTTTTCCCTTCATTTATAAAAATAAATATTATATCTTATAAGGAACGATCAACAAAAACAATTACAAACCAAAACTATTGAAATAATACAAAAATATACAGCTCTGGAAAAAATTTAGAGACCACTCCTAATTTTTCTTAAATCAGCATCTCTACATGTATGGCAGCCATTCCATTCCAGTGTCTGTTAAATTCCAACACAGGCACACCTCATTTTACTTACTGAGGTACTGATTAGGTGATTACCTGAACCAAATCAGATTTAACGAGGAAAAGTATAAAAACCACTGCTGTGGTCATCACTATCCTCTTGCAATAGCACCAGCTGGATGGCAAAAACAGTGCAAGTAGTACTTCAAAGGTAGTTTGAATAAAAAAATAACTATTCAGCATGAAAAAAGAGTTGAAAAGAAAAGCCTTGAGTGAGGAAAAGAAGAGTTCAATTCTGGCTTTACTGGCAGAGGGATACAGTGAGCGTCAGGTTGCTTCCATCCTGAAAATTTCAAAGACGGCGGTTCATAAGAACAAGGTCAAGCAACAGACATTGGGGACAACAAAGCTACAGACTGGCAGAGGGCGAAAACGACTGTCCCCTGACAGAGATGACCGTCAACTCATTTGAATGTCACTCAACAAACGTAGGATGACATCAAGCGACCTACAAAAAGGATGGCAAACAGCACCTGGGGTGAAGTGCACGGCGAGGACGGTTCAAAACAGGCTCCTAGAGGCAGGGCTGAAGTTGTGCAAAGCTAGAAAAAAGTCCTTCATCAATGAGAAGCAAAGAAGAGCCAGGCTGAAGTTTGCAAAAGACCATAAGGATTGGACTGTAGAGGAATTGAGTAAGGTCATCTTATCTGACGAGTCAAATTTTCAGCTTTGCCCAAAACCTGGTCATCTAATGGTTAGACCGAGACCTGGAGAGGCCTACAAGCTGCAGTGTTTCGCACCCACTGTGAAATTTGGTGGAGGACTGGTGATGATCTGGGGATGCTTCACCAAGGCTGGAATCGGGCAGATTTGTCTTTGTGAAGGACGCATGAATCAAGCCAAGTACAAGGTTACCCTGGAAGAACACCTGCTTCCTTCTACTCTGACAATGTTCCCCAACTTTGAGAATTGTTTTTTCCAACAGGACAATGCTCCATGCCACACAGCCAGGTCAATCAAGGTGTGGATGGAGGACCACCAGATCAAGACCCTGTCATGGCCAGCCCAATCTCCAGACCTGAACCCCATTGAAAACCTCTGGAATTTGATCAAGAGGAAGATGGATGGTCACAAGCCATCAAACAAAGCCGAGCTACTTGAATTTTTGTGCCAGCAGTGGCATAAAGTCACCCAACAGCAATGTTACAGACTGGTGGAGAGCATGCCAAGACGCATGAATGCTGTATTTAAAAATCAGGGTTATTCCACCAAATATTGGTTTCTGAACTCTTCCTAAGTTAAAACATTAGTATTTTGTTGTTGAAAATTGAATATGAATTTGCTTTCTTTGCATTAATTGAGGTCTGAAAACAATGCTTCTTTTTTTGGTTATTATTATTGACCTGTTGTTGTTTTCTTCAAATAAATACTCTAAATGACAATATTTTTATTTGGAATTTGGGAGTAATGTTGTCAGTAGTTTATAGAATAAAACAAAAATGTTGATTTTACTCAAACACATACCTATGAATAGTAAAACCAGAGAAACTGATAATTTTGCAGTGGTCCCTAATTTTTTTTCAGAGCTGTATGTCAGCTCATCTGTGTTAGAGAACATAGAGAGAACGGAGAATGGAGCTGAGGGATACCTGACGTTGTCTAGCTAAGTTACAGTCTAGCTATGTTATTGTGATAAGCAGGCTTTCTTGTTTTAAAGAAAGAAATTACAAGCAAGCTGGGTAGATGACATTAATTTACCCACAGACCAGTTAACTAATATAACTCCAATATTAAACATTATAAGGAATGCAATTCAGATTTTATTATAGAGGAAGATTGACGGGCCTTACTGTGTTTTGTGTTCCTGAGCGTGAGACATTGCTGCTGTTGGCTCCATCTGGGAAGTTATTATGGCTGGAACTGGGAGACCGCAACACATTGAACATAGTACATTTCTTCAAATTCATGCTGCGTTAAAGTAAATGCCTCATCATATTAGAAGTGCTTCCTCCCATGCACAAAATGTTTTTACTGTAGGTCTTACATTTTGATGTGTCATTAACATTTCTTTAAGCCAAACTTTTGACCGTTTGTTGTGGTCAGCCATGGTCCAGGATGCAAACTGAAGTGTTTCTTTTCTGTTCTCATGTGCTTGCTTTGCTGTTGTACTTTGAGAAAATTTGTGATATTAGAAGAGACATAAGATTCAGATTAACACCCAAATGTTCAGAATAAAATGCATTGATCACATACTGTACTATCACATTCTGTTTTATTTGAAATGCTATTATTAATGACATCTGCCTTAGAACCTGTAACACAACTAACACATTTTTTCTTCCTCTGTCTGGCTGCCATCCATTGATTGCAGACAAAAGATTCTAATTTTGTTATTTTTGGCATCAAAATTAACCTAAGTTATTAAACAATAGTTTTCCGATGTTGAGTTGAGTTAATGATGCCATCTCATTAACCCAAAACACAAGACAATGACATAATGTACAACACAAACATACTTCTTCAAAAAGGCTTAAATCTCTTTATTACGGCAATAGCAATTAATTGTGACATAGGCCAACACTTTACAACACAATAATGCATCCATTTACCAGAATTGGGTGACAAGGGAACTCCTCTAGTATCTGTTGTTGAACTCTTCTGAATGAAACAGGCCCTGTATATTCTTGCTGTCACTAGTTAGTGGGAGAGTATCTCAAGGTTTGGAAGTAATTCCTTAGACTCACTTTTGCTGCTTAATGCTCAACTTCTACTTCGCCCATTCCCTCAGAGATCTGGCAGTTAACTAAAAAGTCAAACAGACTGACAGTGAGGTTTAAAATCAAATTATTCTATTTCACATAGTGGACAATGCATTAACAGGATCACTCTTAAAACAATTCTCCCCCAGAACATGTTCTACATCTACACAGTCCAAAATTGTATAATTTCCAAAGAACAACAGTAAAGTGCCATCCACAATTTGGTCACATTCAATCGCAAAATCCACTACTGTACATACATATAAATCACTCTCTGGAAAGCCTGCCAAATCTAATCTATCCTTTCCTCTCCTTATTTACTTTGAAACATTAATAGGCGACAACACACTGGAAGCAAACCTGATGATGTGCTTCCACGTAAACAGAAATAAACTCCAATCATTGCAGATGTTAGAAAAAGATATGAAGATGGCTGATTTGTGTATATGGCCAGGGCTGTTGCTTACGCAGGGAATGGTGGAAATAACTCCCTGGGCTAAAGCATTGGTAGGTCCTACTTACAACGCATCTGACCTAAAAAAGGACATCTTAGAATGGTAGATGCATTAGGCTCATGTGCGCTATGCAAAAAGTACTCCCATGTCAGATACCAACTTGATTCCAGTAACTTGTTTTACATTTTGGCCTATCAGGAAGAGAGAAATAGGCCAAGTGGATGCATGAAAACTATTGTCTTTCTCATCCATGTAGATACTTGGACACACATACTTGTCTTGTTTACATGGCTTGTGGATGCCCCCACCTTGAGTGTTGTCTGGTATTATTTTGGACTAACCTAACATTACTTAAAGATGCATCATTTTTTCACCACTGTATGTAAAAATGGTGCTGTCAAAATGGGTCCCAAACAATTGTGCACTATGTTATGTTTGTGCCAATATTAAAACTACTGAGGTATGAGTGATTCTACTTACAAATTATGCACATGTAAAGAACAAATTACAGATCCAGCCCTGCATGTCTAACAATAAATTAATAAACTATCAATAAATTAGACAGTTGTCCATGTGTTTTCCTACATTGTACCTGAATTTAAATTTCATTTGGGTGTTCATTCTTGACAAATTGTATATACAATATATATTTGGTGTATTTTTCTGCCATGTTAAATACATGCTTGAATACAATTTAAAAAAGACAAATCTACTGTAATTTCTTTTCACTCCATTTTATGGAGTGTGATAAACTGTAGATAGTATTAATACCTGACTATGTAGTGAATCATACTGTACAAGCACTAATATGACAGACTGCATCTCAAATAGATCTCTATTCTCAATATAGTGCATTACTTTAGGATGCTATACTGGGAAAATTGTAATTTTAGATACATTAGCCTCTCCCTTCCCTTGTATGAAAATGCAAAAAGCACATCCGCGCACCATAAAGACCTGAATCAGTCACAAGATGATGCATGCCATCACAGCATCATAACAAATCATAAGATCATCTGAATCAGAATGTCTGTCAGGAGTGCATTCTTGTTGTTGGCCAGTTTTAAAAAGGGACTGAAGTTCTAGAATGAAAAGGTCCATAAGGTGTTTCATTCATAATTGCAGCCTGGTGCTATTTCATGTATTGGTGTGTTAATGAGCTCTGTTTAAATCTGCACAGAAATCGCCAGAGAATTATGCCTGGATGAAATCGCATAAAATAGCCTCCTTTTTTCTTCAGTTGCTGGCATATTACCAGTCATGAAACATTTTTGGCAGGTAATTTACAGAGACCTATACAGTCCATACATTTTTCATATGATTATTTTTCCCTGCAGCACTACGGTGTCTTAACAAAACAAATGACCCTTTTTGTATTCTTCCCTCTACCTGAAATCATCGGGCCAACCATTGCATTCAGTTTCATCCTAAACTCAGTGTCCTGAGACAGAGAGAGAGGAAGAGATATGATGCACTGTAAATCCAAGTGTTTAGGATCTGATCACATACAGTCACTAAACACTTTTCTGTAACACATTGAAGACATTTATTCAGCACATTGGAATTACGCTCAAATAACTGTGCTTTGAAATGACGAAATAAGTGGCAACTGAGCTGCCACCGATTTAAAGGACATGAAAGCTTAACTTTGTTGGAATATTGAAACACATCATCCAGAGATGTTTTCGAAAATGACATGGTGTAACATCAGTTAGTACAACGTTAGCTATTCTTGGCCAGCAGCCTAGCTGCTGGTTTAGTTGAAGATGTCCTGTAACACAGTGCAGAGTGAAAATTTACATATTTCTGAGGTTTTATAACTGTAATGGCATTTTTGAAGCTCCAGATGTCTGACACAAATGCAAATGGTTATCTAACCTCGCAGACTTATTTTGGTTGCAGTGGCTGCTAGTTTTCTTTCTGTTTGATGAAAGAATTGTTTACCTGGTTTTGATCCTGACTTGCACCGTTCAACGGCAGTTGTCAGGCAGCCTGAACGCTCACAACCCCTGAAGTCCAACCCAGCAGGTCGTTGGCAGACAAAGGTTCCCAATACTCGACGAAAAAACACGCCAACACCTCCAGCCCTGTGAATCACAATGCAATCAGAGAGGCGAATAAACATTGAACCATGGATGTTTCACTTACCACTTCTGTTGTGTGCCATTCAATGGGGAGAAGCTGTGGGCTGCCTGATTGGCTGCAGCTTTGCGGAGCTCCACTAACGAGCTTGCCTGGGTTGGAATGGAGGTACATCATACAACCACTCCATCCCTGAAGATGGCTTCTCAACACCCTCTCCATACTGGTCAACTGTGAGAGAGCTGCCCTTAAGGCACCCAGCTCCCCCCACATCTCCTGAATGGGGGTCTGAAACCACTGCCAGGGAGGACGGATTCCATCCCTTCCTCCCACCTGGTTGGTGGAGAAACCTGCTGTCTTCTAGTGACGTTGGCATCTCCTGTTCTGGGCACTCACCTGCCCTTCAGCCCAGCAGGCGCAGGGAACCACAGGAATATCATGTCCTTCCTGTAAGATCATGCCCCAATATGCCCGGTTATCACCCAGGTCACCACCCGGGGCTGGCGTTCCTGTCGATCACGTTTTCCCGTGCCGTTGGTTACTCTGCGATTCTTGTGACGCCCCTTTCCGTGTGTCTGGGTTAATCCTATCACGTCTCCGGGACCTGTAGGGGTGTAGTACTGGCACAGGTTGTCAGAACCTCCTTCATGCCGATCTCCGGGACTTGCCTGGGTGGCATCTACAACCAACCTCCACCATGGGACACGTGTGAGGTGTGACCTACCTTTAACAATTTGAGTCAAGGACTCTAGCATGTCAAAGTCTTTTTATTTATCAGATGCACCGAATAACATAGCATCATTCTGAACAGTGAAGTTCTTGGGACATGGCACATGACATCTACGCAGTAGGCATTTAGAAAAAACTTTCAAGCAAAAGTAATAACAAAAATATACATAACAATAAAAACTAGCAGCAATTCCAGAGAATGTAGAAATGGAAAGCATGGATATGAATCTTAAATATTATAAATAGTATTATATCAGGGAAGCATCAGTTTGTGGCAATTTTGCTGTCAGCTCAAACATCCTATGCATAAATACTTTTTTTGATTATTGCAGTCAGCAAATGTCATGCTGTAAGCATCTTGCATGACAGAATTGTTAACAAAGGAATTACTGGGGCCTACATTTCAGTTTATATTACCAGAAACCAACAGAAGTTAAAATAATGCAATACAAAAATATCTATCCACAAAAAGCCAATCAACAACAAAAATCTACTTACACTTCTTACACTTGCTCACAAATATTTCAAAGATTACACATGAAACCCCAGCACGTTGAAAACGATATGCTTATTACAGCGCCATATATGGAACAATCAGTACCATTCTTTCAAGACAGCTTTTAATTACTTACTTTTTATTTTGAAGGCTTAACTAGGTGAGAGTAATAATCCACTATTTTGGCTAGCTATTTTTATGTAAACTGTGCTTATTTTGCTAAAGTAGTTGTTGCAGGCAATGAAAATTGGACAATTACACATTTCATCAAGTGTTGTTGAATGGTTATATCGAACCATATTATATTTGAGCCAGAACACAGCAATTTAAAAAAAATTACAAGAGCAATGCTGATGAACTATGACTGGTGGTACCTATGTGGAAACTGCCCAGCAATGGCGACAGAGCTTGTCTGGTGTGTGCTACCACAATGCAATTACTATTTGTGCAGTGATTGAGTATACAATAAAAATAATTGATAAAAAATGTTGGAAATGGCTCAGATTTATGGCAACCATCTCCGGCTGAGAACAGAATAGAATATGTGTCTTAGATCATCCAAGTTTTAATGCTTACATGAACTAAAGTGTGTTGGAGGCATTGTTCAATATCCCAAAGATGAACTGGAAAAGACAGCCTAGATTCAGTGAATGTCTGTGGGTGAGTTCGGTCAAAATGTTTTATTAAATTTAACAACAATCTCAGCAGAGTCAGGTCAAAAGATTTCAGTTGAAGGTTGAGCTCAGGCGTATATACACTCAGTACAGCCCACTGTCCCCACCTCCCATGCATGGTTAGACTACATGTCTCACCAGCTGTTCTGCGAAGTTTGGCATAACAAGATGTCTACAGCCCTTGAAGTTAGCCAATACTGTACTTATCTGCTGTAGGCACATCCTGTACAAGTGAGCAGAGCAGAAACACACACACACACACACACACACACACACACACACACAGACAATGGCCTTACTCAAGTGCTTGATTATACCTAGAATTTCCATTTAACACAGTAATAAGCAATATGATTTAATTGTACTATGGAATAACAAAAGTTCTACCACAACAGAGGGCAATACTGTTTTACTAACTTAAAAAGGAAGCAGTGTTTTGTATTATGGGGTAAATCTAATTAAAAGTATCACTTAAAAAAAACAATCATTCTGAAAGTAATTACGAAGTCCACAGAAACTTTGAAGATCTTTGCAGAAAAACTTACAAAGATCTGCTGGTGAAGCATTTACAACTGAGTCATTTAGTAGGATGTCTTATCCAAAGGAACATACAGTCATTAATGTATAAAGTTACATTCATTCTTTAAAATATTCTGTTGAGAATTTCACCCATGACTCTGGCATTGCAAGCACCATGCTCTACCTACTGAGCTAGAGTACATGGGCCTCCATATCCCTGTCTAACTAACCAAGAATGAACGTAATGTACTGTAACTTTAGTTGCACACAGCCACTGGCCAAAGTGACTTTTACTGACCCAGATATCAATGAATTCCACTGCTTTTAAATTATGTGGTTGACCGAAGGCAGAGGAGATGGCAGAACTATAACCCTTAAGTGGAAATAATAAAACCTGAGATGTTTCTATCTACATTGACTCCCTAAATCAATACTGTATCTCTGAAATGATTGCGTTAATGATCACGAAGAACAGGGTGGGGATTCCCTCAAAAGAAAATGTTCCAGGGGGATTCTTGGGGAAACCTTTTCTATTTTGATTGTAATCTAGTATAATATAATTAATGCACATCGTTTTTGTGAGATCTGGTGTGTGCCACCGACAATGTTGAATCAAGGACATTTCTGTTTGCTAGAAACAATCAAATCACTAGTGCCTTGACAATGATAGTCATTCAAAATTGACGTTTTACATGTTTCACGCTTAAGTAATCTCTAATTTACGAAGGGTGCTGTAGCATCTACCAATAGCCCATTGAACAGCTTAGGGGTCTAGTCACATCCATCAGCAGGCCATGAGAATTTTGAAAAGGTAGTATATTGGATATCAATCATCAACACACCATTATTGGGAATGAAGGTTTTGCTTATGTAAAGGCTGAAATCATGATGTCAGACATTAAAAAAAAAGATATATTTATTTGAATAATAATATAAACTGTCAATGCCAATTTATGAAGCACAATAGTATTTGAGCTTTGTTTTTAAATGTGTGAGAAATTTTCGAACTGATTCATACATAAGCTCAGTTGAAATCAAGAATTTATTAAATATTGTTTAAATTACACACTTTGGCAATGTCACACTCAATTAATGTTTTGGTGTGAGTAGCACCTGTCATTGTATGTAGCACCTGTCACCTGTCATTACTTATTACATGTGTTAAAAAGTGAGAAATTACTCATTACAGCATTACCCCAAAAAATCAATCAAATCTATTTTACATCAGCAGTCACAAAGTGCTTATATAGATTCCCTATCTGAAACCCCAAAGAGCAACAACAACAACAGAGTTCATTTACAGTGGCTAGGAAAAACTCCCCGGTAAAGTAAAACTTAGGAAGTAACCTAGAGAGGAACAAGACTCTGGAGGGTGGCCAGTCCTCTTCTGGCTTTGCCGGGTGAAGATTTGGGCCACATCAATGTTTTTGCATTTTCAGATGATATGCAGGTCAACAAATGCATGTGGGCTGGAACAAGAGTCTTTAAAGAGTCCTTTAAATCCAAATCAATTGCATAAACAGGACAAGGACAATAAGGTGAAGCGTGGACTGTGGCTGCAGGAATCATCTGGCAAATCAAAGTTACACAAAAACCCATCATGTTTTGTTGTTTCAACAAACAAAGTTATATTGCCACTTTCTCTTCAAAGATTACCCTCCAGATCCAGAACAATGTTATACATTGCCAGAGATATTAAAACAAACTCTTGCCCTACTTCCATGTCCGACTGCACTTTTCTAAAATGCTAGCTAGGCACAGTTAATCAAAAAGTTACCTTTGTTAACCATTAAAAACTTTTATGTTTTTATTTCATTTTTATTCTATTTCTGTTTTCTTTTTCTATGTTTTACCTATTGTTTTAACTTAAAGAATTATTCTGTTATGCAAGTTCTGGTGCTATCAGAGGAATAACCTCTGTGTAAATGTAACCATCTGCTGATGATGGATAATCCATGTTCTTGTGCTGCTGCTGTAATTTAGACATCGATGCAGGGTATTATCTCACTAAAGGACTGACGAGTTCATCTAAGTGCTGGAACGCGAGGATTGAGATACCAGGGTGGTGCAGTAAACAGTTTTGGGAACTGTAATTCATCGAGGATGAATATAAAATGCATGTATAAAAGACATGGCATAAATGTCACCCTGGAGACAGCTGGGTAAGACATCGATGCAGTGATTATCTCACGAAGGGACGAAGAGCGCTCTCACGAAGGGACTGAAGACATGAAGAGCGCTTGGAATGTGAGGATTGAGATACCGGGTTGGAGAGTCCCCCTGGAGGGTGGTTAGAGAATTGTAACAATCTGACAAATCTCTGTCTTATTTTTTCTGTCGTCTGTGTTTTTCTGTTTTTATTCTATTGCATTTTTATATTTACATTTTTCTTTGTAATGCACATTAAATTGATTCTATGTATGAATTGTGCTATATAAATAAACTTGCTTGCTTGCTAATCCGTTCACCAAAAAGTTAATTCGATAACAGTTAATCAGTTAAATCGTTAAAAATGTAACGGAGGTTAGCCATAAACGTTAACATTAATTTTAAAAATAGTTAAAAAAGTTAAAAAATAAGTATTTTTAAGGGCTTGCTGAACTGTACATGTTAAAAGCTCGCATTTTTCCCCATTGGATACCTGACTTCCTGACTAAGTCATTTGACATTACATTTGTCCTTTTCCGTCTAGGCGAGGCAACGTAAAGTGATGTTGAAGTTACTCCATTTTTGGAAGGTCTCATCCCAGCATAACAATGAATAGCCAATCCATTTCACAGATACTAGAGAGCCATTCTTTGTTGAACAATCCCAACTACTTTCTGCGTAGTTGCAGTGTAACAGCCAGACATTATCCCTGCAAACTAAAGCGAAGAGCTCCCCTCCTATTACCATGTTATTTACCAGTTGTTTCCTTGTAATTTCAACACTCTTTTAATTTTACTGTCTGCATAGTTGCAGTGTAACAGCCAGACATTGTCCCTGAAAACTCAAGCAAAGATGAAATGTATGCAATCACTACTGGACGTTGCTCTGAATAAGATTGCTAAATTACTTACATTTACTATGTATGTAGTGCCTGATATATGGTATTTTTTTATATAGGTTGTTTAGATGAACAAATAAAATATTCTGGTTAGGGATTCAGAGTACTTGTGGCAAAACTGAAAGATCATGTGTGATTTGTGGTGTATCCATTTGATCAAATGAAAAAGATTTGATCCAGTTAAATCAAAATGGTTAACATCTCAGATTCCCATTTTGTACTGCTGCAGATCGGTGTCTACGTGTGTCTGAAGCTTCTTCTCACAGCTGCTGACACACTACATTCCATAGCTGAACATACTTTTGTGCGTGCCTCCGCAGAGAAATACACTTTAAACAGTATTCAACTTTTTTTGGCTATGTTCAGACACCTTTGAGAGATCAACTTTTATATTTCTGCTCCCTCAAGACTCCTTTCTGAAACCGTGTCAGAATGTTCAAAGAGCTCAGGCTAACACTGGCCCATTTCAGTGACAGGCAAGGGAGCACTCTTTTCTTCTCAGATACAAAAATCTGTTGTAGAGATCAACGTTGTCCCTCTCTTGTTGCTGCGTTGACTATGTGTTTGCAAAGCTGTGGTTACACTTGACATTAATGTGTGGTCGTGGTTACACATAAGTGATCGTCATAGTCTCAGCAAGATAATACAATCAATATCTGTAATGGTAATAAAAGCTCTCTTTGCTGCCCACTGTGTCTACATTGTGACCATTAGTCTGTTTTATAGATATGTGCATTTACGTTTTTGCATTTTAGTAATTTAGCAGATGCTCTTATCCTGAGAGACATAGAGTTATTACTGTAACCATAAGTGGGATCGTTTCCATGCAATATGTGAGATGTATTAATATGAATGCTTGCTTGAGAGTGTTCCTAAATGTAGGCACCGTGTCAAGTGGTTAAATAGGGGAACTGCTTGTCAAACATAGCCAAGATGCTTGGCTGCTTGTCAAACATAGCCAACTCTGAACCTTGAAGCCAGTTCCAGTCCATTTTTTCATTGCCACCGCCTAATCAGGGACTTATTTAGGAAAGGGGCACCAGGTGGGTGCAAATAAGGATGAGGTAGAACAGAAATCCAGTATGCTCTGGACCTTGTAGGGTCCCTGGCCTAGATAGTGCATGGTGAAAATATGTTTTGAGAATTATAATTTTGAGAATAATTAAATATATATTTGCTCCACGCACAGCTCTCTTGCCTGCACCATGTCTCATATTAATGGCATGCAAATACGTGGAATGCCATCGACAGCAAACAGGTTCAGGTTAACATGCTATATAGCAAAGATGGGATAGGATGACATTTTGTTATTTCATTTATATAGGCTATTTAACTAGAATAGAATAGCAATGGAATTTGATGCATTCCAAGGCAACAGCCAACATGAAAATGAAATAAACAAAATGAAGTATTCACAATTGTTTGCCATGGACTATGTTCTATTTGGCAAGTTGAGTCAAGCCTCAAAACACCTGGAATGTATTTATTCATCAAAACCCAGCCCTCTTTACACCAACAGCAGTGCTGAATCAGTATTGAATATGAAAATACAATTATTTCTGAAACACACCTAACATTTATCATTGCATTTGGTTTGTTAAAGCGGGCCCTTATGGCTGTGTGTATATGCAACCTAGTTGAGTTTGATTTTACATTCTTGAGTGTTTAACTGAACAGAAACAGAGCTAAGGGATTCAGTACAGTAGTTAACATGAATGCACAAAACAAACAGTTAATAATGATTACCTGATTACCCTTATTTTATTAATGATTTACAAGTGCATTATCTAACAATGTGTACTGTCATTTGTTCATGTTGACACAGGACAAAAACTGATGTCATTTTTGCAGGATCACACAGTTTGTACTGTAATTTTTTATGTTGAAACAAGATATCCATTCATGTAGATAGTTGTTTAGTGCACTGTATTTTTATCTCCTTAATGCAACGCGCTTTGCAAGGTAGTGATCAATACAGGTCAAGGTCTTGTCAAGATAGACTTGTTTCATCGTGCCCTAAATGAACCCAGTGATAAGACAGTGTTACCACAGTAACATTTTTGACAGAATGTCAACAGAAAAGATGCTGTTACCAAGAGATTTCTTCACAGGGAATCTGAGCAAATAGACACCGTGAGAACAGTCAACGTGATCAATTTCATGGTCAACCGACAAATGGCAGTGTTTTTTCTAGGTGTGTTTTGGAAGGTTGATACGCACAGTAACCTCTGTATCCAAGACTGACTTAACAATTGTAGGATACGTGCCAGACATGTCTCTGCATGATCAAGTACAGATTTGTTGTTTTAGATGTGGATTGTGTGTGCTTTTGTGTTTGTGTGTGCATTGTGGGTGTTGTGGATTAGACAGCTTATTTACACGGGGATGTTTGGGGTGATGGTGAACATATGCTTCTTGCATTTTATTGGGAGAAGACAAACTTCAAACTTTCTTCCTAAAATAAAAAAATAAAGAAATCTGCTGTTTTGGCATACACTTCATCTTCCGCTGGTACATACTGATTATCTTTCACTTTGTCCCTGGTGTATTTGAAACACAAAATTTCATGAAAATGCAGTGTGCAATAAATAGCATCTCATTTTTTTAGGCTTTTTTTTTTTACAACTGTGTTTTCTAAATATTAGGAATGTTGCAACAATGATCACCATTTGTCTAAATTTAAAACATTGACAAAATGTACAAAAGATGATAAAGCTGTCCATTTGAATGTGGTTACTAAAGAGAACAGAGCACACGGTAATTACACATAGCCTTTCACTTATGTGGGACAGATTTGATGTATTACACCATTAAAAAAGCTGGGTTATTGTCACTCCTTATTGGTCCCTGCTCTATTTAAGAGCATCTCACTTTTTCTTCCGATACAAAGAGGTAGCTGAAGACCTTTTAATAATAATAATGATAATAATTTGAACTTATATAGCACTTTTCTAGGTACTCAAAGCGCTTCACAGGGTGAGCATACACGTTAAAATCACTTTAATAGGTATAAATAAAAGGTAAAATGAACAAGAAGTAGGTGGTAAAAACTAGGAAATCATGAGATGGAGGGAAAGCAAGAGAAGGGAAGGGGTTAACTGCTGAACATAAGTTTGACTAAGGTGGGTTTTGAGGGCCTGTTTGAAGGACGGCAAGATGTTTGTCTGACGGATGTGGTTGGGGAGGGAGTTCCAGATTTGGGGTGCAGCAGCTGAAAAGGCCCTGTTGCCCCAGGTCCGGAGCTTGGTCCAGGTGGTTTTAAGAGTGGTTGTGTCCCCAGACCTGATGCATTGGGTAGGGTTGTGTTAGACGAGGAGGTCGAAGAGGTAGGAAGGGGCCAAGTTATTTATGACTGTGTAGGTGGTGAGTAGTATTTTAAAATTATTCCTATATTTGACTGGGAGCCAATGGAGGTTGTGCAGAGCAGGGGTGATGCAATCTCGGTGACGGGTGGAGGTGAGCATGCAGGCAGCAGAGTTCTGGACATATTGAAGTTCATTGAGGATTTTGTGGGATGAACCGTAGAGAATGCTATTGCGTCTAGTCTGGAAGTTATGAGGGCATGGATGAGTGTTTTGGCAGCGGTAGAAGACAGTGAGGGCCAAATGCGGGCAATGTTCTCGAGGTGGAAGAAGGCTGTTTTAGTAACTTGGTTGACATGAGGTAGGAATGAGAGGGTGGGGTCAAGGATGAGGAGGGGTGACAACGGAACCATCAATGTTGAGTGAGAAGGTCCGGGGGGAGCATGTGAGGGAGTTAGGGCCGTTGATGATTTCAGATGTATTGCAGCTGTGTTTGAGAAAGTTCAGTTGCATCCTGTCCAAGGCGAAGGATGTAGAGGAGGAAGAGGAGGATGAGGATGTTGAGGAAGCCAGAGTCAGCAGAGAGAAGTATGTCATTGGTGATTTTCAGTAGGGCGGTTTCTGTTCTGTGTTTGGAGCGGAAGGTTCGTAGAGTTTATTGGAGTCAAAGTGGGATTTGAGTTGAGCAGCGACAACACGCTAAAGGATTTTGGACAGAACAGGGAGGTTGGAGATATGCCGGTAGTTTTTGTTAATGTTGTTAAGAAACCCTATTACTGTATTGGTCCCAAAGCAGGTAGTGTTAGGCCAGTTGACGAAAGGTGGATGGTTCAAATGCCTAAGCCAACCAGGTGACCCTTGAACAAGAAACTTCACCCTAATTGCTCCCGGGCTGCTGTTGATTGTTGTTGACCTTGCCTTGACCCCACTTTCCGAGGGTCTCTTGGGATGAGTTAGAATATGAACTTTTACATTACCATACACAAAATAGGACAAGCACATGCCAAAAGTGTCACATCATACATGCCCAATGCTCCCCACGCATATTACCTATGTCTTCTGTTTGTCTAGTAATAGGTCAATCATAATTGAACAACTCTGGAAGGGGAGTTTAAGGTGAATTCAGACAACCCATTATTCAGAAAGCCCAACAGCTAAGCTGCCTGGACTATTTATTGTCTGTGGGGGTTGAGAAAAAAAAAATAGGAAAAAACGTCCTGAAAACGTATTATGCTCATTAGTTACAACAGGAGGTAGGGACCAGAGGGGACAATTCAAGAAGCCAGTTAAAAGTGTAACTACTCAGATTATCAGGATAATTTCCTAAATAACTGACCTTTTCTAGATTTAGCCTGCCATACAGACCTGACAATGGAAATGGTGTTAAATCCAACAACCAAAATGTTTCTTTGCTAGGTTTTCTAAGAATTAATGTGACTAGTAGAAATAATAGAGGCTTGGGAAAACTAATGTTTAAATTTTAAACCTTAGTAGGTTTACATTGTGTTTATAAATGTACTTTGTGGAATAAGACAACTTGATTGTAGTATTCTAAGAATTGATCAGCATTTTTGTTAGTGAGCATTTCTCCATTGCCAAGATAATCCACCTGAAATCTGATTAAACAGCATGATCATTTCATCTCTTGTGTAAAAGGTCACTAAATGTAAATGATTGTCCACCAGAGCTGTAGCCAGAGAATTGAATGCTGAGAGTTTTTCTTTGGGCTCCACACTAACCAGTCATGTCACCCATTGAATATGTTTGGGATGCTCTGGATCAATGTAAACATCAGCAGGTTTCAATTCCCGCCAATATTCTGCAACTTTGCAAGCTGATTGTTATATGTAGATGCAATTTTCCAGTGTGATTTACTGTAAGGGTATTTCTTTCTTTTTTTGGTGCTATGTATTAATGCTAATTGCAATAATTACTATAACATTCCAATTGCTGGAGTTCCAAAAATCTTTTTTGACCAAATTTACATGAGTATTCAATGTGTATATTAGTATAGGGCAATTATGAAATGTTAATTTCAAGAACTACAAAAATCTGAGATTCTGTTTTGACCACATCTTCACTTGTCTCCTTTGGCCTCATAGTCATTTCAGTCAACTGTCCCTGTCTTTCTCTGCTCTGCAAATTGCTCTGGACTGGCATTGTCCCCCACATCCATCAGCTCCCAGAATACAATAAAACCTCCCGGGGCTGCTCCTTCCGCAAATCTACAATTCTGAGGGGTTGGATGAAATGTTGAAGCCAAAATATCATTTGGACATTGTTTGCAAATGGACAAATATCCCCTTTGGAAGGCAGTTGCTCTGAGAAACACAGCATATATATTTATTAACATGAGCTGTGTTGTTAGTATATGTGTGGTTAATAATGAACACATACTTTCTTAACTATATTTCAGCAAGTCATAGATTTTTTTTTTAATAACAATGAACAAAAGGTTGTATTATAATCCAGATCACAGAGCCAATGTTCTCTCTTTAAAATGTGTTTGCTTTTGAAAGGAACAGACGATGCTAAGACTGGTTTGCATTACAATTAATGAGGGAGTATGTTAGCTTAAATTTACAATGATTACAGAGTTTACCTAAGATCGGAACTTGTTTCATCATTGCCTCTTAGTACATTGAACTAAAGTACAGACAGTTAGCTTTAATTATCAGTGGTGTGGGCAAATGCTAGAAAAACAAACATCTAGCTTAGACTGGCCAACTTTTAAGACACTGAGAATCCTATGTATAAAACTTTTAGTTAGTAAAGCTAAAGCAGACTACTATCTCAAAATATGCTATCTACTTGTAATAGATGTCCTTCCAAGTTCTGGAAAACATTTAAAACCCTGAGGAACAGTGCCGCCACCACACTGCCACAACAGAAAGTGTTTGCGTCTGTACCTATTACTGATCAGAATGCAATTGCTGATGCCTTTAATAGCTACTTTATTTTAAAAAAAACTCTATTCCAACCCCAAATGACAAAGGATTGAATCATAGAGGAATACATGTAAATCAACTAATTATGCAGGAACACTGATTTTAGGAGTCAAGGGTTTTCCCAAAATAAGTTTCATTGACTCGTTATAGGGTGAGTGAAAACCATACCTGGCTGATATGCCAGATCCAGGGTCATTGGTTAGTGTTGCTCAAACTTTCTCTGGAGCTCTAATGCATATATAACGCAAATCTATCACTAATTTTGGGGATTACCCCTAAAATCTGGAAAACTGCACATGCACTCCCACAGAATAAAGGTGGGGACACTACTGTACTTGATAACTATCGCCCTATCTCTAAATTGTTACCCCTTGCTAAAATCCTGGAGGCATTGGCAAATAAACTGTATGTTCATTTTAATCAGAAAATGGCATTTTGGCCTAAAACCAGCCTGGTTTTAGGCCTGGGCACAGCACTATCACAGAAACTACACTGGTTGTAAATTATATTGTCAAAGCCTTAGATGACAAATTAAGTTGTGCTACTCTGTTTATTGACCTGTCAAAGGCGTTTGATACAGTAGATCACTCAATCTCATTGAAAAAGCTGTCTTCATTAGGGCTGGCCAAGGACACTTGCCTCTGGTTTCAAAATGACCTTAGTGACAGAACACAGGCTGTTCTAGCTGATAATTCTCCAATTCTTATTGTCCACAAAGACGTCTGACAGGGTTAAACTGTTGCCTCTTACAAATTTCAACACCCTGAATGGTTCTTTCAGTGAAATTAAAAACTTCCTGACTATCTAACAGAGACATTTTCTTGGAAGAACAGCAGTTACCAAACTCTGAAGACTGGATAGTGCTGGAGATACTGCGGGCCTATTCAGAACTGGGTAAAACACCTTTTAAATGTTTTGCCATACACTCCTGAATTACCATTAAGAGTGAGAGAAGTTAAATGGTTTAGTGCCTAAGACATTTTTTAATTTCTTATAAATTACATTTTTATTGACAACTGTGATTGTTCTTTGAATGTATGTTTTATTTCCATTTTGTATGTGTTTTTTTGTGGTAATACAGGGCTCAGCAGGTCTCAGTTGATTTCTTTGTAAAAATAAAGGTAAATTATTGAATCATATTTTCATCCATATTGGATGAAGCATTTAGAAATGACTGCATGTTTTATACATAATTTTAGTTTACCCTTGTGTGGTTCAAACAACAAAGTAAGACTTCTTTATAAAGTTTATGATCAGTATATAATTAATTTTAATTAACGGCATGTATAATTTATACACTATAAGAATAAATTACCATCATCCATTTTAGTTTTATAACAATATACAAAATGTGCCTGTAAAAAGCTTAAATGTTACACTCTGCTGGTGAAAGAAGAGTGCACATGTAATTTCTTCATCTTGCAATGGGATATGGAAGCAATGGGATATGGAACAATGTGGATTACTTTGGTTTCTCAAGGGATAAAAGAGCTCTCCTGCAGACATTCTCTGAATCTGTGGTAGATTTTGCGCTGAATCCTACGTATAAATAATTTTTTGAAATGGATCATATAGTGGTTTTAAAATTCAATAATAAAATAAAAATAAATACAATCTAAACATGTCTAATTTATATACTATCAGAATTAATTACCATCATCCATTTTATTTTTATTACAACATACAAAATGGGCCTGTAAAAAACCTAAATGTCACACTCTACCGGTGAAAGAAGAGTGCACGTGTTATTGCTTCAGCTTGCAACCAGGATATCTGGCTCAGCTAACAAGCTAGCTAATGCCCATGAGCAAATAAAATATTCTAAATATAACAACCAATAAATTATCTGCAGCAATGGGATATGGAACATACCCTACTCTGGTTTCTCAGGGGATAACAGAGCTCTCCTAAAGAAGATACTTTTTCATTTACAACGTTGCGGTGCTTAGCTTGCGTAGAACACATGGAAAATGTTGGATTCATAAGATCTAATAACCCACGTAAAAGAATGGCATATTGGACGCCAAATTAGCAACACTTGTTAACAATATCATAAATCTCTAATGTATAACATAAAATGTGAATCTTTTAACTGCTCCAGGTTTGCAAATCTTGAAGAAAGCTTTACATGTGAAAAGAATCTACAGTCTCTCTGCCTTTCCCATTAAGTGATTTCCATTACACTGTTCATTCACTCATGATATATTTCTTTCCCCACACTTATGGAAATAAGGATTCTTAAAGAGTAGGTAGCATTAGTGTTTGAATTGCCTGCAGGTGGAGCTGCTAATGACTGGAACAAGCTACAAACAAAGAAATAAGCCAAGATAATGCCAGATCACTCACCTGATGAATCGGTCAATATCACTATATGTGCCTTGCTGTATAAAGGGTAACTTGATTTTGTGTTAATTTCCCTTGTACAGTTACAGGCAAAACATAGTCATACCTTTTTATTTCATAAATTCCACATTTAATGAAATATTAGTTGAAAGTGTATAACATGTTCCACTCAAAGGTGATAAATGTTTTCCCAACTACAGAGGACAAAGAAAAAAAAAACGGAATACGTTAAATGTGCATTTTTGCAAGAAAATAAATGTCCAGGACAGAATTACTGTCTTCTGGAGAACTGCAGGTTTACTGGGTAATTTCTCACCTGTGGTAATTTGGAGGTATCGACAGTACATCTTATAAATTAAAACACAAGGGTTGTAACATAGTGTTTGAGAAAGTGAAAACAGAACACTGCTTCATGTACTACTGTCAAGATGCTGAAGAACAAAGTACTGTCCGAGAATGACAGAAACAAAATAATCCTCAAACATCTTTAAGGTTACAAATCTATCTCCTGGGAGCTTTAGCCCACAGCATCTGCTGCATACAAGAAGGGTTACATGTTAGGCTGCCTAGGAAGACCCCACTGCTGAGAGACACTGAGTGAAATTCACAAAAGTTGTTCTGAGGTGGTCAGCAATGATTTCAGATGTTATGCCCATAGAAAACCAATGGCAAGAGTTGAAATCAGAAGTTGAGCGAAGGCTCCCTGCAAAAATTGCAGAAGAGGAGCATTTTCCAGCAAAAGCACCATGACAAGTGCAGGAAGCTTACTGATGGTTACAAGACCTGTTTACCTGCAGTTATCTTTGCCAAAGAATGTCAAACCAAATATTACATCTTAATTGAGAATTTTCTTGTCCATGCCATTTATGTTTATTTTCTGAATTATGTTAATAATTGTTGCAAACCAATGAACTGCAGTTTGTAAACCATCAATGACACTGAGTGGAAAAAAAAGTTTCTTAATTCTTCACTATAGATAAAGTGGGAAAATATTTTAGATTGTGAATGGGCGTGAATATTTTTGTACCATATTACTATCATAGTATTGCACCAAACTCATAGGCTACCCAAGAAATAACACAATGTATTAAAGTAAACACAACAAAATATGAATACAGTGAAAAGTACAAAAAAACATAAGACAGCATTTTGTGTTGCCTGCTTTAGAATGAAAAACTGAAGCAATTCAAAGATGGCCATTCTTTGCAAGATTTATTTTGACAGTTGAAGTGTGTACTTTGGTGCAAGATGACTCCAGGTGCTGAGCAATCACTTCACTGGATTTTTTTCTTACCCTCAATGAAGTGATCTAAAGTACTACACATTAGATGCAGATAGCCTTTTGGGTCTTCCACTGCATTTTTTTGTCTTAAACTTTCCCACTTTTGTCATATTTGTTAATTAAATTTTTTTTCTAGCTTCTATATGACAAGACATCACCTTTTATTCACAACCAGACATTCTTGTTACTTTAAATAATATTACTGTTGCTAAAATTATTGTTACTAGCATGTTATATCAATGTGTGCATGAAATACCTTTTTTTTAATTTTAAATGTCTACAAATTACTTCAACCCATGGATGATTTTACAACTCCAACCAATCATATATAACTAACAATGGGCATGGCAGGGATAGGTTCCCAGGTAAATGATTTCAATGTACAGTAGTTTTTTTTATGTATTATTCATTTTGAATAATGAACATCCACAATTGAATGGCAATTTCAGAAGACAGTGTTAAATCAGTTTTAGATTTTTGATGTTTCGTGTGTATAAGTGAAAACTAAGCAGTAGGCTAACATACATATAATACTGGACCTGAAGGGAGCACATTTTGAAGGGGAGACAGAGTGTGTTGGGAGTGGATAAATATGTTAAAGATTTATTACACGATTATGGTAAGACACCAATTGTTCATTTTGGGAATAGCCTACTCTACAGTAATAAAAATATAAGCTACATATACAGTAGATAACATGTATGTTATTGGCCGGTAACAGGTTAGGTCGGTCCCTGAACAATTAAATCTTTTCTGGGTCAGTGACAGAAGAAATTCTGTCCTGATATGGGATGGATATCAGAATGAATATGGCCAGTACGGTTCATAAAAACGAACCCATGCAGGACTCTATTCTTTGCCAACATTATTACATATCATATATCATACAGACGCCTCTAGTCTTTTGGGTGCACTAAGCAAGTTTGACAAAAAATATTTATTTTGGGTCTGAGGCCCCCTGGTGGCTTTGCACAAGTCTGTGTAGAAAAGGTTGTCATCTTCTACAGAGCCATTTGTAGGAGTTTCAAACCATTGTATGTTTAAAACACAATGACAACCCAAGCTAAATCATTACTTTTCTCTTTAATTCAATAATGTAACAAATAATTTTGCAAATCAATCAATAAAATTAATTTATAAAGCCCTTTTTACATCAGCAGTTGTCAAAAAGTGCTTTTATAAAACACCCGGCTTTAAACCCCAAGGAGCAAACAACAGTAGTGTTGAATTTAAGTGGCTAGGAAAAACTCCCTAAGAAGGCTGAAATTTAGGAAGAAACCTAGAGAGGAACCAGGCTCAGAGGGGTGACCAGTCCTCTTCTGGCTGTTGTTACGCATGCAGGTACCCTGTATGTGCGTTTGTGTTTTTTCCCCTCCTGCCATTTCCCCAGGTGTCTCTTATGTTCCTGACTGTGCTCGTTGGTGTTTCCCACCTGGCAGTCATGAGTGCATCGCCTGACTGCTGAGGTGGACCAATCGGTGGACACCCCTCCTAATTGCACCACCTGTTCCTTTTTCCATTACCCAATCGCATCACACATCCCTGGTTTAAAAACCCAGTCAGTTGGTTCTCTCAGACAGACTCTTTTGATTTCCCCCACATGGACATAGACACTCTTGAGATACATACCTTTTTTAATAGACAGACACTTTGGTCATACATACATCTCACTTTGTCCTGTTTCATGTGAGTATGTATTGCTGTAGTGTTTTGTTTGGTGTTGTCTAGTCAATTGTTTGCTGTGTGCTGTTTAGTCTTTGTTCGTCCTGTGTGTTTTTGTTTATCCCTGTGTCCCTGGGAAAAGTTTTTTTTTAGCAAGTCGCCCTTGGGCATACACAACCCGTAGGAAAACTTTGTCTAAAAACACTAGTTAGAACTGAGCGGACCACCCACTGTATTTTTGTATTGGTTAGTAGTCAGCTAAACGGTACTTGAGGCAGGTAAGTTCAGTTTAAGGGTGTTTTGACTATATTATTTCATTTCTTGGGTTCAGCTCAGCCCCTTTTCCCTACCCCATTTACTGTGTGTTTATAATAAACGTTTTATGTTTGACGGTAGCTTTGGTTGTCTGTGTCGTTTGTTCTCACTGTTCATTTACACTACACTCACTTGCATGAGTTTTATGTTACGGGTCTCTGTACCATCCACCCTAGACTGCTAGAGCCACAGGGTTCGTAACAGCTGTGCCGGGTGAACATATTAAGAGTACAAATTGTAATAATTAATAAATGCATGTGGGCTGAGTCCAGAGTCTATTTAAACCTAGTCCAGGTCGGAAGCATGACCAGATGGACAAGGACAGGGACAACACGGGGGGGGGGGGGGTCAGCACAGTGGCAGCTGAAATTGTCAGGTATCGTCTTGATCTGCAACACAACCAGGAGGACTTTGAACCGGGACAGCAACGGGTCTTTCAAGCCTGGTACTCCTCCGGTGTGGGCCAAGACCTCATGTCCTCCTAAGTTTAAAACGGCAGGAGACAGGGAAAATTTAGAAAATGCATTCCTTAGATCTAGAAAGATTTATAGTGGAGAAGGAGAACTGACCCTACTCCCCCAGCACAATAATATAGCAGTGTAAGACCATGGGGCAAATCCTTGATTAATAGTGTATAACAGTTAAATATGCACTGAACTACAATGCTTGTACTTTCACTGACCATTAAATCTTCTTATGATATGAGGGTAAAAGACGGCATGTACTTTTTTCCTGGTAGATATGAAGACTACATCCATTTACTAGAGTGGGTAAACCCCACAGTGAGTGAACATTGAGCTGTATAGCAGACCTTGGGGGTAGACTACCGAGGCTTGGCAGGATTTACTTGAATCAATGCCAGAACATCCTCATTGACAGTATTTGCTTCAGTTTTTTAGTGTTTGAGTGTTGTATGTTTAAAATCCCCAAGCTATTCAGAATCTGTCAGCTAGCTAGCTCTCATGTTTATATGCAGGAGGAATAACCTCCCCTAGTGCTGATGTCTGTGTTTGGTCTGTCTGCATCTGCCCAATGTTGGTAACAGGGTGACTCATTGCTGATATGGCAGTGTAGTAATTTTCTGAAAATCCGCTCTACAGCAAGGGAAACACTGGTCAATCACAACATCCACAAAGATCAAAAAATACATTCCTGAAGTGCACTATTCAAAAATATATAGTCAAAAGGGGATGACTGTGGTTCTGCAAACAGAGACCACTTAGACTCCAGTCTTTCTCCAAGGGTGTGAAGCTGTTTCAATGCAAGAGGCAGTCTAAAAGCTTATCATGCTGCCTGTTCCTTTTTCACTAATCTCAACCATACTCCATTTTAAATATTGCCACCAAGGCAGAATTGCAACCAAAACTTGTTAATTACCTGCCAGATACAAAAAGCAGAACGGTTTGGCATGGATGCATATCGGGTAAGCTTGCTGTGATCTTCAACTCTCCTGATTTTATTGAGAGTTGCTCCAAAGGAACAGGAACATAGAAGCAATTGGATATGACGCAATTGAAGAAGGGAGTAAAAAGGGGTACAAAAAAATTTCAAATTTGCAGCATAATTAGTAATAGAACAATAAAATACTAACCTATCACAAAATACCGCTATAGTATCCAGAGTATACAAATTTTGAATGGATAATGTTTGGTGATGAAAACTGTAGAACTTTGTATGAAACAGCCCTTCTGAAGCTAAACAGGATATTAATCCATTTATTTGTATATAATGTAAGCATTGAATGATGCGCATTGTTCAATTATACAGTTAAAAGCTGTTACCTAAGCAACTTTAAGTCATGTCGGCTTTTACATGTCTGATAATGGTAACTTCTGCAATTTTTAATCCATCCTTCAAGAAAGAACAAACCCATGACAGTGGGTTTTGGAGACATACAGGAATGGATTTCTCCGCTGTTCTCAATCCATTCGTTTTAGGGCAGCAAGGTATCCTAGTGCTGAATATCATTGTACCAGTAAATGAAATGCAATCAAGAGGTTGCCAGTCCTAATCCCTGAGGCGTAAAGGTAAAAAAAAAACTGTCGTTATGTTCTTTATCAGGGCAGTTAACTCAAATAATTGCTCCCAGTTTGTTGCTGTAAATAAGAATATGTTCTTAGCATACTTATCTGGTAAAGTAGCAGTAAAAGTAAGTTCAGTATTATGAATACTCCATATTTCACATAAATATGGAGTACTGATAAAGAACATGCATTTCCAAAATTCAAAACATTGTTTATGTGATTCCTGTCAGTGGCGTTTATTTAAGAAAACAGTGTTTATCACATTGACTGAACTGCATTATATCAGTTAGGCTTACATTTGAGTATATGTACACAACTGACCCACCTGACTAAAACGTTCATTTCGTGTGGATCACGGCATAACGACAACATTTTCAAGTGTCATAAAAAAAAGATGTATAACATTTAAGATATAAATAGATAAATACATAAAAAATTGTGGAAAATAAAAAAACACCCAGCCAATAAATAAATAATAATAAATAACAAACTCAAAATATTTGAAAAAAAAAATCTGGTCCTACGGAGAGTAGTCTCAAAACAACACGTCTGTCAGTCAGCAATGTTTGTAGGTCCAGTTTAATTCTAGGGCCTCTGAGAGAAAAAAATAACAGAGAACGGAATGTGCAGTTAAGAAAAATGTAACAATTTTAAGTATATGTAAATTACATTTAGGCACTTTCAAGGATGCCAAAAAAGAAAATGCTTACATTTTGAAATTTAAATTAAATATATAAACTTTCAAAATAATGTAATTGAAAGGATGTCTTTTTTATTTACTATCTTATAACTGAGGCTAGGAATAAAAAACAATAATTATTTTTTCTTTAAGAACAAATAAAAAAATGGGTTTGCAAAATAGTTTTAACCTTGAAATAGAAAACAAAAGAAAAATATGCCATTTTACAGTTTTTTTTATAAGATAATCATTGTTCGTTTTCTGTTGTTTTTGTCTTTGTGTTTGACTGAGTGGTTGACTGCTCTCCAAATATTCCTGCCAGAGTCTTAAATCGAGGACCCCATTCGTGGAGGCAATCATAGTCCTCATCAGCTTCTACAACCAGAGACTCAATGGAGCTGAGTGACTCAGCCACAGAGCCCTCACCCTCATAGGCATATGTCGCCAGAGAGTCGTAGGGTGGGGCTGAGTTGTCCACATCATTTTCTTTCAGTCGCTGATTGATGAACTCACGGATATCTGCACTGTCTTGGGAAACAGGTGGTTGGTTTTTGCCTGCTTTGGGCTCGGGTTTAATGTCCCGTCGGAAAAGGTCCCGGTTCTCTATCAGGAGATTCTCCTTTACTAGGTTATCCTTGATTACTTTTGGGTTTCGGAGGGTGCCCATATCAAAAGCATGGGTGTCCTCTTCGCCCCCGCCCTCATCGTCGTAGTGGATCACGTTGTCACGGATGTCCTCCTTAGAAGTCATCAGTGTCTCCTTCTTCTTCTGTCGTCTCAGTCCCATGTAGAGGACCACAATCACTGGAGAGACAACACAGAGCGTAACACATTAATATTATTATTATTTAGGAATCACTCGTAAAAGTACTGGAAGCCTTTATTGTGGTACGGTATACGGTGTTGATATCGCCAATACAGTACTGGAGAGATCAAAGATAGTAACATTAGGGGATAATAAAAAATAAGGACATAATAAAATGCTACTTGCATATTGATATTTAATGAGATACATTTGAGCGGCTTTTGTTTTTGACTTGAGATATTTTTTTTATGTTTTATACATTTCCCTGCTGTGGCCGTTATGAAATGAGCCATGGTATTTCTTGGTACATCCAAGAAATACTTAACTTGCCAATCTGTAGGTGACAAAATCTCCTCCTCTTTGCTCTTTAGAAACGTTTATTATGGGTTAAAGAGAAACAATAGGAAAAAGGGGGAATCAGAAATGATGAATTGTATAAATACAATGATTAAGATGATGTATCTCTTGGAAACATTTTTAAAAGATCCTTAAAACCACCCAATCCCAAAATTGTATGAGGATGTCAGAAAAAATGCTGATTAAATCCCATTAAAATATATTTGTGGTTAATCATACACTCATCTCAAGGACAAACATAATACATTGCATGATAAATCATCGGTCAGTATTTACATCAGCAATTCGTTTGAGTCACAGTCTTCTACTTAAGTACAAACAAGTGAGAATTACATTAAAATGAACCCTAAAATGGCCGTGTCGTGAGAGGTTCTTGGAAAGTAACATACAATGGAAATCTTAGCAAAATGTTTTTGAAACTATTCAAGATCTCCAAAATGGCATGATTTTGTAGGTACTGCCTAGCTAGACTAAATTTCATTGTTACACTTTATTTTCAGAGTCCCAATTTCCATCTATAGATGTTCTGTGGATAAGTTGTATTACTGTCTGTTAATAAGCAACTGCTTGCTAGAGTTAAGGTTAGGTTTAGAAAAGGTTTTGGGTAAAGGTTAAGATTATAGTTACAAGATAATCTTTATTATGTCTATGCACACACTTTTGGGACTCTCAAAATAGAGTGTTACCATTTTCAATTATATCTACAAAGCTTAACCCTTACTCTAATTCTAAACCTAACACTAACCTTAGCGAGCAGTTGTTTATCAACATTTACCAATGGAAATCTGAACTCTCAATATAAACTGTAACCCAGTATTCTATTAATTTGACTGTGCATCTTGCTGATTGCATTCTTTAGTTTCTGTTTGTTTTGTCATCATTAAAAGCAGTTTAGCAGGGATTCTGACCTCTGAAGATTATTCTTCTGAGCCTTAGAATGAACCTACAGCTCTGAGGCTGAAACGCAAATAAGAAAGATATATCCGCACTGAACAGCTCCCTTCTCCCCCTCTAAACGAAATGGCAAGACAGGAGAGAAGAATGGATGGCAGTGTTTGGATAGAACAAGGCAATGCCAATCCTGTGGGCTGAGAAGAGAGGTCATCATTGTTGATAAAACATGTTTCTACCCAAACAAAATTGTAGAAAGTACATGACTTTTAATCTTGAAAGGTATCAGGTTATGGTTAGTTGCTGAAATAGACACTAAGTAAATGCTGAACAACTTCCCATACCCGGGAAATGATCCATGTTGGCTGGCAGGTACACAGATCTATCAGCAAGGTGAAATACATCACGAATAAAGTTGTATTCTAATATTAGCAAAGAATTTCATAAATGCAACCAAATTATTATTCAAACAATAGCATATATGACATGCATTATTCAGATTGTTAAGATATGAAATGCACAAGCAATGGGGAATCGCAAGGTCACAATCCTATGTTGAGATAAATAATGTCAATTATGTAAACTCCAAGTGTTCAAGTGCAATTAATCAGGCTGGTTTTGACACAAATTAATTAGCTAGCTAGCTAGTTGCCTTTGCAGAAGCCCCCCAATGCTTCATTTTTTTTCTTTACCCTGGGCACAAAACACATGCAATTACCAGCTTTCAGCTATATCTGGAACTGTTGATCAGTACTCAAGAAGTGTTCATTTCATTCTATATTGCCCTTCAGTGCCTAAAATGTTGGCCCTGATGTAGACCTGGTTTGTTTTCATCTGGCCCCATCTGCAATATTTTTGGTCAGTTTTTATACAGACAAATTTAGGCAGGTCCCGTCTAATTTCATTCTGTTAGATTTTTCACAACTAAAACATTTTGTTGGAAATAACACACTAATCATTTAACCCAGAGCACAATGTTAGTCCAGCAGTTATCTGACTTGGCTCACTCACATTTCTTTACACTCTTTTTTTCTTTTAAATTCACCTTTCCCAGTCACCTGCCACTCACCAAGCAGGTAGTATGTTTGACGTCATCTACATTAGAGGCTGTTTGCTGCCTAATCTCAATGCAACCTTCATGTTTCTGATCACTACTTCTTTCAGCATCTGTCCTAAAACCCTACCCACTCAGCCCCTTCCTAGATGGTCATGGACTGCTGCAATCTCACAGTGCTCTCCTATCCTTTCTGATCCTCTCTCCCTTCTGCTAAAGCCCCCCCCCCGTCTCCAGACTGGCCTACTCTCCACCCCACTTCCTTTGATTCTCACTGTCCTCTTTCCTCCATTCCGGCTCAACTCTTCCCTCCTCAAACAGAAGGTAGAGGAGCGCAAGGTCTCTAACATCCACCAGCTCCTGTGATGTCATGGAGGAGTGGAAGAGGACTCCAGTGACAACCTGTGAAGCTCTGGTGAACTCCATGCCCAAGAGAGTTAAGGCAGTGCTGGAAAATAATGGTGGCCACACAAAATATTGACACTTTGGGCCCAATTTGGACATTTTCACTTAGGGGTGTACTCACTTTTGTTGCCAGCGGTTTAGACATTAATGGCTGTGTGTTGTGTTATTTTGAGGGGACAGCAAATTTACACTGTTATACAAGCTGCACACTCACTACTTTACATTATAGCAAAGTGTCATTTCTTCAGTGTTGTCACATTAAAGATATAATCAAATATTTACAAAAATGTAAGAAGGGGTGTACTCACTTCTGTGAGATACTGTAGATATAAAGTTGTCATTGACTGGCTGGAAATTCATATTAGACTGAGTAAATAATTTCTGTACTTTTTTATCAGGTTGTTTTTTGGTGGACCTCGTTTTGTATTGACATTTGTCAATAACATCATGAATATAACTGTTTATGTCAAATTATATGGAGATCTACTTGTAGCCTTGGCTGTCCTGAAAATAAAAAAAAGAAACTATAAACATTTCCATGTGAGGCAAAATTTGAAGGTGAAAGCTCGGCAAAATTATGACAAATATATATGTGGGGGCTGGGACTGATTCTGCTTTGCGGCAGGCCAAAGTGCCAGGGAGGTGCTTGTCTTATTGTAACATCCTGTTTTAACATCCTGTTTGAGCAAGCAGTGTGATAAGATGCAGAGTGGTGTGTCGAGATGCATCTTATAACAAAGTCTTTTATCTTCTATAGGAAAGGATGTGACAGCTTTAACTGGTTTGGCTGCCTCTTCAATACTGCTAGCAGTACAGGTGGCTCTGCCAGAAGAACCTCCTAGCATACCAGCCTGCCGAGGGGGATGGGATTGTCCACATGTCAGTAAAGATTGCATTTTTTATTGACACTGCCAGAAACGAATTTTGAATACATGAGTCAGATAACCACTCAAGTCAATCCTCCCCACTCCATACTTTGTCCCAAGGATATCAAAACTCCTTCTCAAGCATCTTATGTTAGAGCTCCCTAGGTCGAACAAGCCCACACACAGTAAACTACATGAAAAGCTCCACTATTTACCACTCCAGTACAACGGGCACAGTGGCAACAGCAACGTCAACACTACGGGTCGAGGGATTGCTGGGCTCATCCTCATAAAGGGGCAGGGTAAGGATTAGTCCGCCCCTCGTGTTAGGGACCATTGGTAATTACCTCATGAAGAGTGTACAACGGCAGCAGTAGCGTACCCCACAGTGAATGGGTCTGCTTTCATGTACTGACAGAGCGGCTGCTAGTCTGTCCTCAATAGTTGAGACCACTGATAATCACTCCCTTTGTGTGTGCCCAACGGTGGCAGCTAAGGGCCTTCTTTTACTATGATACATCTCCAGGAATGTATTGAAGAATACTTGAGGTAATAGATTATATTGTAGTTTAAACTTCAGGACCTTCCTTCCCAGTAAGCGCAAAGTCTGTGGAAGTTTAGTAAGTATTGTTCAGGTCAGAATCCATTTGTTTACATTTTCAATACCGCTGGAATTCAACACTTTCACATCTTTGATTTAACTCAAACCACCAGCTCCCCCCGGTGGTCAAGATCTGTTTTTCAAGCATGGTCAATGGGCATCATTCACCCACCATTCTTAAGAAATTCCCGTTTCTACGAAGATTCTGACATTCAACAATGTTTTCTTATTTGGGATTTGTTCTTAGGTAAGAACAGAATCTACGCATGCTCAAGAACACATTTAAGCACATTTGAGTGCTGATATGTTTGTGCCAAATAATTAGTTATTGCATTTTCTTCAAATATACAGTTTCATAATGTATAGGATTGAAATTACAATAATATTTAATAATTTGTATTTTTTATAATAATTTACATTATTCTTCTGTGTTTAGCAATATATTTTGGGGCCTCAGAATTGAGATTTTTGTGTGCTGTGTGCCCTTCTCCGGATACAGCGTTCACTGAACAAGTAATAGCATCCCATGCATCTTTTCCTATTGTTATTTTACATCCACTACTGACGATACTGAATATGACAGCTCATTTGCTGTTCACTTCCTGCAGCAGTACAAACACTTCAGAACTACTGACGTTTTATTTTGCTACTTTTGGAGTCCGGTGCTCCACCATCTTTAGATTTGGGTTTGGGTGTTCTTGAAATCTCTCTTAACTTTCATTTTTAATTTCTGAGTGTGATTTGTGTGTGTGCACATGGCCCTGCAGTCTCATGCCCTTTTATGGGGATTGGTGGCACGTTTACCTATACTAATTAGGAACAACCAGCACACAATTTCAATTTACGAGGACAAGGGATTCATCATTATAAGAACATAGGTGCAAACAATTCTGCGGTTTGAATCTGATATACAGTAGACTTTTCTTAGGACCTTTCTCAAGAACAAATTTAAGAAATAACTTGGGAAGATATTGTTGAATGAGGCCCATTATTATTGGGACAGGTCTTCCTACATTTGAAGGTCAGGGGAGGTGAAGCTTATACCAGGAAGGCACTTGTATGTCCAATTCAATAGACAGTTTGATTTTATCATAACATACACACAGGAACAAATGGGAAAGCTTGACAACTTGGCTTAAAAAAGTGCATTCCTGTTATTTAGAATTCCTTCCAGAATTTTCTCAGCAACATCGTGTCTTATTGAAGTACCATGGGGAGACCCAAATATTTTTTACAGAGACCAAGTCGAGCACAAGATGGAACTGACAAAAACAAGGTCAGTGAGATATCTGAAGATCCCAAGGCATGCTACTGAATGGTGCAGCAGCAAAGTCACTATCAAACAGTTTAGCCATGTCATTGAACCCAGGGTTCTTGTTCTATTAATGGCATGCCAACTGTTCCTAAGCTGACTTGCTTCGTGGTGCTCTGTGCAGTGTCCAGTGCATGCAGGCATAATCATGATTTTTGGCATAAATACTACACTAGATTGTTAGATAACAATGCATTTCAGTGGTTTTGGAGCCCTTGTTTATGTTTAGCATATGCGTTTAATCTACAAAACAATTCTCAGAAAAACAAGACATTTTATTATTATTGACATGCTTCTCACTTGTCTTCCCACTTGTATACCATAACATGTAAATGAAAATTGAAATTGTCCTTCTAAGTCTTCTCGTTCTCTGTGCCAGGTAGGAAGATGAACTTCTCAAGTCAGATTCCTTTATAAGACACATTTTCCATAACTTACCTTGAGCTTAAAGGATAGGTCCGCTATTTTTTAGCCCTTTTTCAGATTATCTGGCCTAATCCTGGACTGTCAAGACATTATTTTTTGGAATTAATACAGTTTTGAGAGTTAACAATTTTTTAAAGGAAGCCTCTCCCGGCTAAAATGAAAGTGAACAGGACAACAGATAGAGCGTTAGAAATTATATTACACATTCGGTTTTCCAAAACGGAAAGTCCAGGGTATATTGATATAGGTTCCCCGAAAATAAATTGTGTCAAAATGAGCATTGTTTCAATGATTATCTCTGTTTATTCTTTCTGGAAAATGTATAAGCAGCTGCCACGCAGATGAATCTGTCTGTGAGGAGGCTGTACCCGTAACCGGCTTTGTTTACAGAACTGTGTGCTCACGTAAACTAGTATAGACTACTATCTCAAACAAAAATGCCAGCAAATTGTATTAGCTGCAAGTAAACTGACGCAAATCTCTCTGCAAGGAGTATTTATCTTGCAACCGGCTTTGTTTACAAAACTGTAGCTCACGTTATCTAGTATAAACTACTAGCTCAAACAAAAATGCCAACAAGTTCTATTAGCTGCTGGTAAACTGACACAAATCTGTCTGGAAAAAGGATTTATCTGGCAACCGGGTTTGTTTACTAAACTGTAGCTCACGTTAGGAGTGGGATGTATTGCTACCTAATGCCATCGAACCTTGATTTGTCCGTGGATGAGGCTTAATCGGCTCCAGCGTGAGCAACAAATGGCACTGGCTTTCAACCTCTTATCAACCCTGCAATTCTGTCAATTCTGTAAGTAGGCATGTAATAGCTATTTGGACAATTCTGTCGTAAGTCCTGTTCTGCATGAATAGTATGGGGAGGTACTGAAATTATTACTACTACGGAGCACTGGCACGATTTTGATACTGTTGGGAACGGTCATGTCAGTTATTTTCCCTGATCGATAACATTCTGGAATGATGGCCTGTCTTTTAGACAATTAGCTAGATTTCATTTCATGAATACAATAGGGGACTGCACATTCTCAAAACATTTTGATAAATGTCCGTATACACACCTGTCACTTTATATCATGCACATCTGTCACTTATATCATGCACACCTGTCACCTTTACATGCACTACGGTTGTATAGTTGTATAGTTATTATTATTGATGCGTGTTTTTGTATAGTGTTATTACTGATTGATTGTGTTATCTTCTTATTTTTTTAAATTATAATTACTGTTACTTTTTAACTTTTAACTGCACTGTCGGGAGTAGGAAAACCAAACATTTCATTGCCGTAACTTGTTATTGCAAATGACAAATAAACCTTTGAACTTTGATATTGTGCTTGTTGCTGGCTAGTAAACTCCAATGAGGTCAGCACCTTAGTTCAGCTGTTTTGAAACAGCACTGCGCTGTTAGCTTGATTGCGGAACTTTACAGATTGTGAGGTAGTGCATTGTTTTTGAAAAAATTTTTTTGGTTTCACGTAGAACATAACCATTGATACAAAAATCGTTTTGGCACAATTTTTTCAGGAGAACATACAGAGACCTATTTCAATACACCATGGCCTTCCCATTTTGGGAAACCAAATGTATCATATATTTTCGAACGCTACATTGGTTGCCCCATTTAGTTCCATTTTAGCCTAGACAGAGACTACAGGAAAAATCGTAAACTCTCAAAACTGTATTTATTACAAAAAATAATGTCTCCACAGTCTAGGATTAGGCTAAATAATCCGAACAAAGGCCCCAGGATCAAAAAAAGCGAACCTTTCCCTTATGTTGATGACCAAGGAGTAATGAAGGATGGGATTGGATGAGGTTTTAAAAGGGCAATCTAATCCGGAAAGAGCTCAGGCTCTATCCTCTCATATCATTCTAGCAAGGCACATCTTGACACTCAGTGAATTCATCTTTTGTAATTAAAACCTAGAACCATGAATGAAACACTCGATCTGGCACTTATTTTTTTCCTGCTTCCAGTGGTCAACTGCAAAATGCCTGTCAGTAGGATAGCCAATGTACAATGAATCACAATGGTGTGGACAGCAGAATATACTGGACTAAATATCCAGAAAGAGATAACCAATCACAACCTGTTGTCACCCCTAGCTCAATCTAATGCTAGATTTAATTGATACAGTCCTGAATGATAGAAAATTAGTTCTAATATTTTCTTTTCTTCTTTTTCTACCCTGTAAAATGGGCAGAGGTTCAAGTGGACACTACCAATTCAGATGTAGAGGTTTTTAAATGCAAATATAGCCCAGCTGGCCACAATGTGCATAAATAATCTGGCAGGGGTTCAGAGGAATGCCCTTAGATGCACAATCCTTCTCTATGCAATCCCTGCATTAGGCAATATTCACGTAAACGTACAGTATAAAGCTACTTCACTGAAAGTGTACAAAACCCTTAAGAAAAGATATGTAAGTTAGCCTTTCATTATTGAAATAATGTCAGCTTACCTCTCTAAACTGGCCAGCAGAATACTCAAGGAAATGAGGATATGTACATATATTTGACAGTTACCATTACAGGGACTGATGTACCCAACTCCATGTCTCATACCAAGTGAATTCACTTCCTTCTGTCTCCTGACAATGCACAATGGCCAAGGCATAATACTGCCTTGGGGAGTGTGAGTGCGTGAGAGATCCAGTTTTATGTGTTGAAGAATATGGGGAGTCAAACCTGACAAGGTTTCCTGGCCATTCCCGAATAGGAGCATTTTGAATTCTTAGAGTTAGGTTATGATTAAAATTTACTAGACATAGTGTTTGAACAGGTGTTACTTTTCGGTGTATACATTACATCTTGTTTGAGTTTAGTCATTAGAGTTTAGTTAAGTGTAGGCATAAAAGTTAGGTAATTGAGGTCAAGGTTGGTACCGTTTTAGGTTGGGGTTAGGACTTGGGAATATTCATTTCTGGGTTTTCGGTTCCCACAAGGATCAAAAAACACGTTTGTGTTAAGGACTGTTATACACAGCTCTCCAAGCCCTCTCCAAACTGAAGAGGTAGCGTCCATAGGAACTAGAAATCACACTGTTTCACCAACCACATTAATATTCCAGCTTGAATTTGCAAAACAATCGAGAAAAACAATATAATGAAATGTTTATCCTGTAACATTTCACAGGACAGAACAATTTGAAATTTTAAAGCAAGTGGATCAGAAAACGAATATTCAGCCGTTCAAAAAATACATTAGATCATTATGTGTGTGTTACACAGACGGTAGAGTAGTGGTTACCTGTGCTGATTTGTGATGCTAGTGTCATTGCGAATGTGAGCTCAGGCCCAAGGTTAGCCAGACATTACTAACGAACAGGACCTACCACAGCAGCATGTAAATGACTTACCCACAACAATGCACAGGCATATGAAAATGCCTTGTGAGTACTTTCCTGTTGTTTCGCGAACGGTTTTGTGCCCTGGGTTGACCGCACAGTCATTACCGAGTAGCAGGACCAGTTGGGGAAAACTAGTCAGCACTCACCCAGGAGAATGATGATGCACAGGAGAATGGCTATCAAGGCGCCTGTACTGAGCCCCACTGGAAGGAAAAGGGCCTCTGCGCTGCATGTGAGGAGGGATCCATCTGTCTCGCATCCGCACACACGGATCGTGAGGATGCCCGTGCTGCTCTGGACAGGGTAGCCACTGTCCTGGATTACCACGGGAAGGAAATACATCTCCTGGGAACGCTGCTGAAAGCTGCTCCGCAGGGTCACTATCCCTGCTGTGTTATCTGAGACAAAAACAAAATAAACCAGCATTGTTTCATGATCATTTACGGTGTTATTTAGAATGCGGAACAAAAAGAAAAAAAACAGCCATTGTAAATCAGCAAATGACGTTCACTATAGTCCTACTTGCGATACTGAAGCTGTGCGTTGTTCTGCATTTGTGCAAGATTAAAGACTGTATCAGAAATGTGTTTTGGAGGTGCTAGTTATCAGGTCCTTGTCTTGAATAAAGCAGACCAGACATTACCTGATTTGACTAGTCACCTCTGAAAACCTCGGAATATACCTGGGATCGCATGGCAGCGTTATTCCCATTTCCACTAGAACCACGTTCATTACGGAACCTTTGTAGCAGAGTGTCTGTGTTCAACCAGCATAACTCCAGAAGGTTAAACAATGACAAATATGATCAGCTTCATGTAGCCTGCTAAGGGGATTAAGGGAACAATATACTGTGGATGATGCTCAAGCATGTGCGTAGCCAAACAGCGGAATAGACCTAACATAGTTCTTTCTGGAATGTGGTTATTTGTCAGCTTGGACTGCCCTCAGACATGCCTTTTGTACCTGGACCGGAGTCGGTCAAGGTGTCTCAACACAGCTGTGGATGTTTCAAATGGTGCCCAATTCCATTTAGGGGGCTTCTAGTGGTCTGATCTAAAGCAGCGCACTACAAAGTGAAAATGGTGATACAGTATTTGGGGTCCAGCTTATATGTGCATTTTCTTTTTCTCCTGGTTTGTTAGATATTGCCTGTGGTGCACTGAATGCTTTGTCCATAAGTATCAGTTCTCAACACTGTCTCTAGATAATGTGTCTCTGGGCACTGTGGCATAAAGCTAAAAGTTGTGCGACTCTGTATCCAAATTTTTAAACTAGACAGAGGTTTATGCCAGGTCTCCTATTAAAGTTTGAGAAATAAATTTGTTTCCACATCTTCCACATCTTAAATTTTTCCTGTTGCCCATTAGAGACTTCAGACTCTTCTAAAAGTATACTTCTGTTGCATAAAGGACAACATAGCAACTTTATAAACAAACTAGTAAAAATACAGTGTAAAAAAGGTATTCAAAACTGAGCAGTATTCTATGCTGTAATCTGTATTTTCAAATCGAGAAAGATTCCACTTGAAGAAATTACCCAATGTGGTCTCCAATCTTATAAAACCCTTTTGACAAAGACTCCTTGTTATAATCATGAGATAGACACTGGAGGATTAAAGTAAGGGTGGCCAATTATTTTGACACATCTGTTTGACATAAAATTAAAATCTCTAGGCATGTGGATTAAAGAAACTATATCACCTGCCATATTTTCCAAATAGTATAGCTCAGTATTATATTTACTTGTAAGATTATATTTTGTTTATCTTTATTACAGGTTTCAATCACTTTTAGTGGTGACAATATTACATTCTCCCAAATATAGAATTAATAAAACAGTTTATAAACGTGGGATTCTTAAAGGGATAGTTCATCTAAATAACAAATTGGCACATCAGTGTCTGTACCAGTCTATGGACATGGTTTGACAGCAATTCATGCTTTGGTTTAGTTTCCAAATCCTGGCATTTTAGCATTTGCGGCAAAAATCCACACCAACTCCAAAGAACTATATTAGCATTTTCGCACATCATATACAATTGTCCAAAAGTATCTTATATTGTTTGTAAAGCTCAACAAATAGATTATTTGAACATATGTGAAAAAAGCTGATATTGGTACCTAAACTTTAATGGGATAATTATATTATGCCACGGATATTATAATTGTATACATGTCATATTAAAACAATCTCTAAGGGCCATTGTTGAGCTTCACAATACATTTGAAATACTTGGATAATTTAGATATGATGTGTGAAAATGCGAAATCTCTGGACCTGGATGGGATTTGTTCTAGACAAAATAAAATGCTAGCATTCAGAAACAATGCCATGAAAACTAAACAAAAGCATTAATTCCACTTTTACTTTTTCTATAGACTGCTTACAGGGAAGGGACACCAATGAAACATTGTGTTATTTACGTGAACTATCCCTTTAAATGTTTTATTCAGTTGGCATGCAATAATGATGGCCATAACTCTTGCACAGAATAGATAAAAATATGCAGAATCTTGCCAGGATTTTACAATAACACTGTCTAGAAGGTATTCACAACATGTCTAAAGTAGAATGCTATGACCTTGAAGCAGATGTTATTGATGCACTGTATCACCTAGAGGTAGACACTGTCGTCATGCTTCTCCACTCAGGAATACTTTTTCTTCCTCACTGCCACAGTGTCTCAAATGTGGCAAGACAAATATTTTCTAACTTTTTTTTCCTTACTGTAGCACTGGCTCATGGTCAGTAATTGGTAAGTAAGACAACGCACTTCCAAAGTCACGAATAGTGAAGTTTTTGTTGTTGACGTCCTTCTCTGACGGTTTGAAGGAGAACGTATGACCAGCCTGTGGCAGATCTTGGTCCTTTGCACTGAAGGTTTGAATTACCTGAGGGAAAATAAAAAAGAATGAACATTAAAGGTTACTCTCAGCGCCATTTCACACTATATGCAGCCACTTCATACATGTTCAAAGATAATTATGCATGTGAAAAATGTTTTTCATTTTTGGGACGGTTAAGGTATTGTGAGGACTACAGGGATTAACATGTATATGTGCCTGTGCCAAGAGTAGGAGCAACAGCACCAACTTTTTGCTGTGTCTGAACCCTTTCCTGGAAATGAGAAAGGTGCCTCTCTGAATCTTTAGGGGCAAAAGAAGCAAGATTTGTGAGTATATATATATATATATATATATATATATATATATATATATATTATATTGGTACATACAGTACAAGCCAAAAGTTTAGACACACCTACTCATTCAAGGGAATTTCTTTGTTTTTACTATTTTCCACATTGTAGAATAATAGTGAAGTCGTTATGAAACACATAATATAACATACAGGTGCTGGTCATATAATTAGAATATCATCAAAAAGTTGATTTATTTCTGTAATTCCATTCAAAAAGTGAAACTTGGATATTACATTCATTCATTACACACAGACTGATATATTTCAAATGTTTATTTTATTTAAGTGTGATGATTAAAACTGACAACTAATGAAAATCCCAAATTCAGTATCTCCGAAAATTAGAATATTACTTAAGACCAATACAAAAAAAGGATTTTTACAAATGTTGGCCAACTGAAAAGTATGAACATGAAAAGTATGAGCATGTACAGCACTCAATACTTAGTTGGGGCTCCTTTTGCCTAAATTACTGCAGCAATGCGGCGTGGCATGGAGTCGATCAGTCTGTGGCACTGCTCAGGTGTTATGAGAGCCCAGGTTGCTCTGATAGTGGCCTTCAGCTCTTCTGCATTGTTGGGT
>JACXGI010000398.1:0-10897 GCA_016801175.1 Esox masquinongy
TAGAAAGCTGAAGATGAAGTTCACCTTTCAGCACGACAACGACCCAAAGCACACATCCAAATCCACAAAAGCATGGCTTCACCAGAAGAAGATTAACGTTTTGGAATGGCCCAGCCAGAGCCAGACCTGAATCCAATTGAACATCTGTGGGGTGATCTGAAGAGGGCTGTGCACAGGAGATGTCCTCGCAATCTGACAGTTTTGGAACGCTTTTGAAAAGAAGAGTAGGCAAATATTGCCACGTCAATACGTGCCATGCTAATAGACTCCTACCCAAAAAGACTTGAGTGTTGTAATAAAATCAAAAGGTTCTTCAACAAAGTATTAGTTTAAGGGTGTGCACACTTATGCAACCAGGTTATTGAGTTTTTTATTTTTCCCCCTCAAAGATTTCAGTTTGTTTTTCAATTGAATTGTTCACGTTATAGGTCACATTAAAGGTGAAAAAAGTTCTGACATGATTTATCTTAGTCTCATTCTTTTACATCACAAGAACCTGGCATTTTAACAGGGGTGTGTAGACTTTTTATATCCACTGTATGTTGGCATTTGTCTTTCTCAATGTAAGTCATGGAATAGTAACCAAACCATTTTACTTAAGTTGAAACCTTAATGGAAACCCCAACCATCTCATGATGGAGTTTCAGTTGGCAACTGCTTGTTTCCAATTCCGCAGGCTGATTGAGAAGTTTTAAATGGTCCAAATCATCTTGGACAACCTACACAGTATAGCAATGACAATTAACCAATTCACAATGAGTTAAGGTGTTTAGTATTATCAGTTATAAACATTTATTTACAACAGAATGTGGAATAATGGACTAAAACCCTTTATTGAATAAAATCAAACAGAATTATTTTCAGAATTATACTACATATTTTTTTTAAATAAATGTCATATAGTAAAACATTATCATTTTTAAATAGGATGGAACTCCACAGAGTTATGCTGTAGTCAATGACCAAGTGCCCATCCTCAAGATCGTCTTCTCGGATGAAGACACAAAACCAGGCTTCAGACTCGCCAGGGACACCATCCAACTGCTTGTCCAGGTCCTGCCAAGAAAAAAAAGGCATGGTTGGAACCACGAGATGAAGGTGTACATGTTTATCTACTGGCTTGCATGTGGTGTCTCATACCGTGTGACATCTGATGCCTTTTCAAAGCCAGTGGCTCCAGTCTGCAGAGCTGTACACAATGTGGTGGATGAAATGATGACCATCCTCCACCGCATCATTCATTTCCCCAAGACAGATGAGATGGAGGAGGTGGGGGCAGGTTTTGCTCGTCTGGCCGGCCATGAAGCCTTCTGCGTCGCTGCAGGAGCAATTGACGGGTGCCACATCAGAATCCGTCCACCTGCTATGCCACAAAAAAAAAGTTACTTGAACCGCAAGCTCTTTACGTCAGTTATCCTGCAGGGCATTTGTGACAGCAGTGGAAAATTCATAGAGGTCTATATTGGCAACACAGGTTCTGTGAACGATGCCCTCGTCCTGCGGAGATCCCCAATGTTTAAAGAGTCCCTTTATCCCCCTGCTTGTTATTTCCTCCTTGGAGATGGTGGATATCCATGGCTGCAGCATCCTGTGGCTGTCATCATCCCATTTCGACAGCCGGTAGCTGGTAGGGATATTTACTGGACCTATATCCAAAATATATGACATTTGTACATGACATTTTTTTGAAAGTGAAAATCAACTGCAATTCTAAAAAAGCTGTCCCTCTCTACCGGTACTGTAATTACTTAACTTAGCTGACCTTAACTAGCCTCTCCACTGCACCGAATAACGTTAGCTAGCTGATCGAAAAGTCGGAGCAAATTTATAAATTAGCCATTTCCTAAATAATATAAACAAATATTCAGCGACTACAATGCCCATTTTCTCGTCACATTTTTTTTCAGATGCTGATTTACAGGTACCGTTTACCTGAAATAAGAAAAGTTAAAACTTACAGTTGTGGAGTTTTTCCAGCTCTCCTGACATCTTGAGATGACTTCTGGGATATCAGATGCGTTCTCGCTGAACAAGTCACCAACCCATGCATCCTCAATAAAAGAGGCGGATCAAGTACACATCCGGGCATTTTAGGCGTTCTTGGTAACTTGCGTTCTTTGGATTGGAACCGTACTTGGGCCATGAAAGATGACGTCAAACGAGTTCACAAGAACACAAGTACGGACAAAAACGCGGATTGATAAACGGCCACAATGTACAGTAAAGATTTTTATCTTTAACATATTTTAGTCATCACTTAAAGACCCGATGTGTGATTTAAGTGTCCCCTTAATTTTTTTGAGCAGAGCATTGCCTGAAGTTAGGGAGCAAGAACCATATTTTTATAGTGGATACAAGTTTGAACTGGAAGCCCGTCAAGTGTGTGAAGAAGCAGATGTCATTAGAGTGCTTGGGAAGATTGAACAATAGGTGGGATGCTGCATTCTGAATAAGATGCAGGGGGTTTGTGTTGCTGCTCTAAATTTTGCCTGAAGACTTGCTTCCAACTACACATCTGGTTGTTTACTGTCCAATGTTCACCTGGTCATGTTGCTGATTTTGATTCGGCCTGAAACTGCTGTTGGGGGCCACAGCCCACCTGTTCGCATCTGAATTTTATTTGACCCGTTGTTCACCTGAATGTTTCAATATCTTGAGGAATGTTGTGGCCTGAAATGTTAATGTACCCTTATAATACCCACCTGGCACAACCAGAAATGGACTGACCTATCCCAGGGCATGATTTGTCTGTAGGTTTTTCACATTGAGCTTTTTCTAGCTACTATGGTTTCAAATCTTATTCATTGCTCCTGTTTTAGGCTGGGTATCTGTATAAGAATGTTGTGACATAGGTATATTATGTCATTGTAATTGATATTCATTGATATTATTGTGAAGCCATGAAGAAAAAACACCATGTTAAATTTTTGGGACAGCCATACACAATTTGAGTTACCTGGCTGTCACTACAAATCATAATCCAACACTAGAGGGTGCCACATGTCTGGTAAAATGTGTTTGCATATGACACTAGGCAGAATTTGTGCCAAGTAAACTGCGAAGTATTGGGATTTCACATACTTGATTGCTATTACTAAGGCCACTGTATATCCCAATGCTGGCTTTCAGGAACTATCCTAGTCAGTCCTGGGTAGGGTGAGGATGGGGCGGTTATCACACAAACCAATATTCTATAGGCACAAAGTCACAATTCGAAACAAAACATCAGTTTTTTGGTAATAAATTAAGGAGGATATGATCTGAGGTTAACAGTGTGGTTAAGTTTATGGTTAGGTTTAAAATGAAATTAAAAGAAAACACCATGTAGAAAGAGGGGGGATTCCTCCGTTTGCTAGTGACTATCATTGGGGGGCACAAGGGCAGCAGGTGTCCTAGCAGTTCTGACCTGTAGCCAAAAGGTTTTTGGAAAGAATCCCTCAGTTGGCAAGATAAGAAAAGATGTTCCGTGTCTGAACAAGGCCGTCAAACCTAATTGTTCCCAGGGCACTCATCGTCCTAGACCTGCTCCTTTTCTAATTAAAGCAGCTTGGTTAAATGCAGAAGTTAAATTACAGTTGGCCCTTTCCTTGTCCTTTCTTGTCTTTGTTCTAAAGAGATCCCAATGCTGCAGGGCAGTGAAGGGGACATTGCCTTATGTTGGGTGCAGGCTGGGATGTTGAAAAAGGTGCTTTGACGATGCATACAGTGGTGTGGGAGCCAAAGCCCCTTTAGAGGTGTGCGGATGTTTAATATTGGGTGTGAGTGCACAGGGAATAGTATCATTACCGTATATACTAAATACTGGGTATAAATTGTTGTCTAATTATTTTTATCATATTTTCTGACATTTTACTAGAATGGTAGGAGACTGTGATTGATGTACATTGTATAGGCATGGGATGCATTGTCATTGTATATCTTTCATATTTGGTTACCGCATCACTTTAAGACAGGTGGTGATTGGACTTAACTGCTGTGTGTTCTGCTGTACACACAGCAGTTAAGTCCAGTGGTTGTCCGAGGTTTTGGATTGCAAAGCAAAACAGTTTTCTATCCGTATTTGCATAAGTAATTAGTTGCATAAGGAAGTTGTTGCATAAGGAATTACTTTCCTTTGTCTAAGAAGATTTCTTTAACGTACTCCGTTAACTGTGAAGCAAACGGAATAAACACAATGCATTTTATTCGTAACTATGTGGAGTCCTGTGGAAGTCTTTTCTTTATATTAGCATGCACACGAGTCAAGGAGCTGTTGCCAGCACGCTACCACCAAAGCCGAAGACACTGCGAGCTCTTATAAGTGGAATTCACTATTTGATGGAAGACTGATACCCTCTATAAGAAATATGCTAAAGCCCATATTTAATAGTCTAAGTGTTTTAAATGGTACGTCTTGACGGGAAAAATCTCAACATTAATGAATAGCTTAAAATAAATATAACTTAAATATACATTAACCTCTTCAATTAAATAAATTAACATTATCATTTATAGAATGATATAGAATGTTTGAATTCTTATTGAACAGGATTTAATTATTTTTATGTTTTTCATAATAATTTTAAAAAAATCCCACGGACCCCCTGCATTTATGCCAACTGACAAGACATTCAACACAATGCTGCTCACCTCTTTCAGTTGAGAGGAGGGCTAGTTCAGTGGTACGGAGATGGGCAAACAGGGCTGATGAGCCTGAAGCTGCATCTGTTCGGCCTGGCACCAGGCAGTGCCAGTGAAAACTGATTTAATGTCAATAGTTTGCTAAAGTTTTGCCTGCATTGATTAAATGTCGGCTAAAAGAGGAATGAAATGTAAACACTCAGAAATCTCTGTGAAGATATTGAATAAGGTTAGGGGTGCAAAAGTAGCCTATTTCACTATGGACTAAGCTAACAGGTTAATTTCCACCACTCACGGACTACACCCACCTTCCTTTTTGAAAAATTGGGGTAACATACTGTCGGCCTTTCTTTTCTCTCTTCTATCTTTTCTTTCTTTTCATTTTAGGAAACAAGATTTTTCATTAGTAAGAAACCGGCACTCCTCATTAGCAATGCAGTGCTAGCAAGTACCGTTGGCGCCTGGTTTGGAGATAGGACCGAACCATTTTATGTGGGGGGATGCACAATAAAAAAAAATATATAGGATAGGTGGATGGGTTAATAATTTATTGTTTTAATTAATAATTTCATCTTTTAATAATTGAAAGATTTTTTTTACCTAATGTTCTAATATTTTTTTAGGGCCCCTGTCAGTCACGGGCCCTTAGAATCTTCCTAACTTTTCCCCCCATATGGTGCCCCTGGATGAATGGGCTGGTGGCCCTAAAACTGTGGGCTGGTGGGCGGGACTTGGGCGCTGTGGACTCAACTGAGTTAACGTGTTACAGACGTATTACAGTATTAGCTAGTTTCGCTTTATAGTATTAGCTTTGGGAACCTGCAATAATGTAAAATAAAACAGACGAAAAATAAAGTACATAAAAATATGAAGGTACTTGAATTATGTTAGGTAAATAATTGCAATCGAGCAAATCACATTATGGAATTAATGTTAGCTAAAGGAGACAGATGAAATAAAAAAGAAGAAAAAGCGGTATATGGTAGCCTATATAGCATAGCTAACAGGTTATTGTGTTGAGTCTATTCTATTTTAGACTGACTTTGCTACAAAAAACGCGTATAAACTAAGCATTTTGTAACATCTGTTGATGTTAAAAGGGCTCTTTAAAATATATTCAAATTATTGACATTCGCAGGTATGGATTTGCCCATGCCGTTTTAGGTAGCTGTTAGCGGTTCAGCAGTCATTTTTGAGTTTGTAACATAGTGTCTCGATAGTTGTAGTTAAACAAAGATAATTCTCTAATGTTTGGAGACCATTCATTTGTCCATAAGCCTTAATGAAGTATACACCGTACTCATTTATTTTAACACGCACAGGTGATATAATATTTGGTCCAGTTCTTATTGAACAGATGCACCAGTCAATTTTAGTAGAAGATGACCTGCTACAGTTATAAAGATGTTCATCAATTGTCAGTTGTATCACTGCCTACTCTATCAAACCCACCACATTAAGACTAACACAGAAGGACATATAAGTCCACAGGAAAAACTCTGTGTTGTTCAAAGGTATGAATGTGCAAGTACATTTATGAATATATGGTGTGCAGAATAATTAATAAATAATGAATGGTTTATTTATATTTATTTTACTCCAAGAGATTGCTTACTATAGTCAAACATCTTTGACTTTGTTAAATAAAATGTGTATGCTTTTTAATGTTCTGTTTGAATATTGAATAAATCTACGCTGTTGCATTTTGAGCTGTAGATTTCTTTTCTGTTCAAAAACACATTCTATTTGCATTCAGTAAATCTGGATGTATTTATGTATACTGCCCTGAAGGATATTAAAGAAATCAAGTTGCATTTGACAGAAACACAGACATTGTTGGACATGTACAATGAAAATCTTGTCACAGACCCATACAATGAGGATAAAGTAATAAAGATATTCAGGCATATACGAAAGTACTGAGTAAACATTGAGTGAAAGTATAAAATTGGTAAGTACATTACCATTAAAATTGGTAAGTGAATTAAAAGAGCATTTTTACATCATAAGACAGTTTATGATACTGTGATGATGATCAAGCTGTAAAGTGAATTGGCTATTATGTTAAAGTATGGCAAGATAGTGAATTTGAGGGATGGAACTGACAAATTTTTTTAGTCTCCTGAGATTGTTTAAAACCAGGCCTCACAGTACCCCATTAGGCTTCATAGAGCACAACCAGGCTTCGTAGTGCCCAACCAGGCTTCATAGTCACCAACCAGGCTTCACAGTGTCTAAACTAAGCCTTACAGTGTCATTGTCATTACATATTTGCAATCTCCAACAGATGAACAATCTATATACATTGATTTATAAACTAGGCTAGTCTGTTGGATAAAGACTTGCAGCTAAATTCATAGCGTAGGATTTAATTCATCCACAGAACAACAAAAAGCAGATGGAAGATTAATTTATGGATATTAAACAATTCTTGATTGTGCTTTATAAACACAAATGAATGTATGTTATTTTGAGACCAAAAGTCTGTAATAACTTTTATATATTTGTTTGCTAAACAAAATATGGTTATTGTTTATAAAAGTAATAATTTGAAAACAGTGAAAGAGTTAATTAAATTAGTAGCAAACGACCTGTGATTCAACAGCAGTTGAAGTCCCATTCAAAAGCTCCACCGAGCCCAAGCCCCGCCCACCAGCCCACAGAAAAGCAAATTTTTTGTCCATTAAAATAACATTAAACTGATCAGAAACAGTGTAGACATTGTTAATGTTGTAAATTACTATTGTATGTTGAGTCTAATCTAATCTTGTAGCTGTAACCACCTGATTTTAATGGAATATCTACAAAGGCATACAGAGACTTGGCGTTATCCGCAACCATCAATCCTGTGTTCCAATGGCACGTTATTTTTGCTAATCCATGTTTATCATTTTATAAAGCTAACTGATCATTAGAAAACTAATTTTGCAATTATGTTAGCACAGCTAATAACTGTTGTACTGATTAAGGAAGATAAAACTGGCCTTCTTTAGACAAGTTGAGTATCTGGAGCATCAGCAATTGTGGGTTTGATTACAGGCTCAAAATGGCCAGAAACAAAGAACTTTCTTCTGAAAGTCATCAGTCTATTCTTGTCCTAAGAAATGAAGGCTATTCCAAATGTGAAAAATTGCCAAGAAACTGAAGATCTCGTACAACGCTGTGTACTACTCCTTTCACAGAACAGCACAAACTGGCTCTAACCAGAATACAAAGAGGAGTGGGAGGCCCTGGTGCACAACTGTGCAAGAGGACAAATCCATTAGAGTGTCTAGTTTGAGAAACAGTCACAGGTCCTCAACTGGCAGCTTCATTAAATAGTACCTGCAAAACACCAGTCTCAACGTCAACAGTGAAGAGGCAACACCGGGATGCTGACCTTCTAGGCAGAGTTGCCAAGTAAAAGACATATCTCAGACTGGCCAATAAAAAGAGAAGATTAAGATGGGCAAAAGAACACAGACACAGGACAGAGGAAGATTGGAAAAAAGTGTTATGGACAGACAAATCTACGTTTGAGAGTTCAGATCACAAAGAAGAATATTTGTGAGACACAGACCAAATGAAAAGATGCTGGAGGAGTGCTTGACACCATCTGTCAAGCATGGTGGAAGCAATGTGATGGTCTGGGGTGATTTGGTGGTGGTGAAGTGGGAGATTTGTACAGGGTTAAAGGGATCTTGAAGGAAGACTATCATTCCATTTTGCACACGCCATGCCATACCCTGTGGACGGCGCTTGATTGGAGCCAGATTCCTCCTAAAACATGACAATGACCCAAAGCACATTTCCAAACTATGCAATAACTTTTTAGGGAAGAAGCAGTCAGCAGGTATTCTGTCTATAATGGAGTGGCCAGCACAGTCACCAGCTCTCAACCCTACTGAGTTGTGGGAGTAGCATGACTGTATGGTACATAAGAAGTGCCCAACAAGCCAATCCAACTTGTGGGAGGTGCTTCTGGAAGCATGGGGTGACATCTCTTCAGATTACCTCAACAAATCGACATCTACAATGCCTAAGGTTTGCAACACTAATTGCTGCAAATAGAGGATTCTTTGACAAAAGCCAAGGACAGAATTATTATTCAAATTAAAAATCATTGTTTCTAACCTTGTCAATGACTAAATTTCCTATTCATTTTGCTGTATTTCTTATTCAAACTAATTTCATGCATGTTTCCATGGAAAACAAGGACATTTCTAAGTTAAAGAACATTACATTGGGAATATAATATTTCTGTTATCAAACACGCATCGTTATAGGTGGCAAAATAACTTTTAATTACAATGAGAACATTTTACATAAACACAATACCAACTTGATCGAAAACTTGGAAAATAAATAATTGTTGCCAAAGTTACTTAAGTAATGATTGACAATTTATCAGCCTACCATACATCAGTTTGTGGAACCGCGCACCCAAAAAATAGAATTTTAATTGGACTGAGCAAACGTCACTTCAGTACGTTCTTTCTTTCCACTGCCCCAGCCAATGAAGAAAAGTTTTCATAAGGGGTCACAAGCAAGCAACAGGCTGTTGAATGGATAGCGAACGGTGCTGCTTTTTTATGCAAACAACATTAACTAACATAACTGAAAATACAGTGCCGGTTGTTCAGTCAACATACCGTAAGAAGAGGGTTTGTCCCTTATCTTCGCGAAGAAAGTATTTTTTGTCGCCCATCTTTCTGAAAGTGCAGTGGGGAATGGACGAGGTGAGGCCTATCAGCGGACCAGCAGCCCCCGGGCTGGCGTCACTCTTCCCCCCTGGTCTGCAGGCAATTTACGGGGAATGCAGACGGCTGTACCCCGACCAGGCCAACCCCTTGCAAGTTACAGCTATTGTCAAATACTGGTGAGTGGATAACAACGTCTTTTCTGGAGAAATGTATTTGCAAGTTCTTTGAGTGTATCAAAAATGTTACTTTATGTAACGAGTTGAGATGCTTACTGTACTAGCTAGAGATTCAACGAAACGTTAGCTAGTTGGGCTAACTTGGCATGCATGCATTGTAGGTAATGGTAGGAGAGTATAGTAAAATGTTGCTACTAACTAGACCGATATAACAATGATATGACGTGAGGATTGTTTTGGATTGTTTTTAATTGTTGACTGACTGCCAGTCCATTATGTCAAAATAAAACGCTGGTACTGCCTGGTGTTTAATCCATGTAGCTAACAAAAATAGCTTTTCAGAAAAAGAACACTTCCATTTCACGAGGATATGACTTATTCACTAGTAAGAATATTTTGAATTGATCCTGAAAGGTTAAATAAATTGCAGACAGGTCAATCAGTGTTATTCCCTTGTCAAGAAGGCACCAAATCACGTCTGGATGTCAACAATTTTCAATATATAGGGATGTAATAAAAAAAACCTACACAAAGTTCGCATATAATTATATACATCAGGTGGCGGTGAGAGGTGGTTGAATTTTCATAAGAATCGTCTATATGAAACGGATGTCTATTACAGAGGGGACACAACACAGCTGAGGGAATGATATACAGAGCCAATCATTCCGTCTATGTCTGGGTCACCCGAAAACATTTTGCCATTGAACATCAAAACTATGTTTATTTGAAGATCTAGGAGTCACATTAAAAATATGAAATCACTTGAGCTTTATAATTAATCACACTCAGTTATTGTTGTCTATTTTTGTTGTTTTACTATGTTCTTGTTAATTTGACTTGCATTAAATACGCTTCAGAGCTGTATATATTACAGCCTTGTTGTGTTTTTTTCTCCATCCTTTCCTTAATGCCACATCATTTATCCCCCTCTCTCGACTTCCTTCAGCTTTACTTGGCTATGCTGCTTGCGCTGATCCAGCATCTTCACGTTCATTTATTTATATTGTCAGTGACTTAAATATGTTAATTGTATATTTTTACACTGTATGTTGCATATTTAATGTTGTTGGGGACAATAGTACATACCCTAATCTAATCGTCTTTTCACCATCTTCATCTGTCTCGTGAACTCTATTGAAAAAAATCTGTGATTCTACTAGAAGTCATCTGAAACGTTAACAAATGTTATGCAGATTGGATGTAGTTTAGGCGTTAAAGCAAAGCGGTTCCGCACCAATGCCCAATTGAGAATGAAGTTCCAAAAAATAGAATTTCCTGTTCCAAAAAAATTAATTCAGAGTTCGATGTTATTCTTTGCCTTGCTGACGTTAGCTTAGGTTTCTTGGTTGCTAGTTATAGAGAGCTAGTCTTCTTTCGCTTCTTTGCAGTTTTCGTTGTATATGCTGTATTAGACAA
>JACXGI010000398.1:10997-35256 GCA_016801175.1 Esox masquinongy
TGGAAGGCCCGCCCCGCAGAAGGCGCTTGGGTGGAAGGCCCGCCCCGCAGAAGGCGCTTGGCTGGAAGGCCCGCCCCGCAGAAGGCGCTTGGCTGGAAGGCCCGCCCCGCAGAAGGCGCTTGGCTGGAAGGCCCGCCCCGCAGAATGCGCTTGGCTGGAAGGCCCGCCCCGCAGAATGCGCTTGGCTGGAAGGCCCGCCCCGCAGAATGCGCTTGGCTGGAAGGCCCGCCCCGCAGAAGGCGCTTGGCTGGAAGGCCCGCCCCGCAGAAGGCGCTTGGCTGGAAGGCCCGCCCCGCTGAAGGCGCTTGGCTGGAACAGCATTGGCTAGAAAGTAGCGGCACGCTCCAAAAATTATAAATTGACATTCCACTGGCACTGAGCTGTCTGTGTTGCTAAGCAACTCTTGGAGGGCCTTATTAGCTTACACAACATGTTTATAGTGGACAAAACTTTTTTTACTGAAAAAATCCTACCTAGTGCAGCTTTAAGTTTTATTTAAATATTTTGACATGCTTGGGTCTACAGGAAAGCTAAAATCCACTTGTTTTTCTGACGTTACGTATCTCTGCAACGTCAGGACCCTTCAGGTCCTGTATGCAAGGTCGCCAGATAATTGACAGTAAACCGAAAAATCTGCATACTCCACAAACGAACCGCTCAAACACTTTTCTTGTTATACAACCCTATCAGTGAATCCACCTGCCTAAGCCCATTAAAAATAGCCCAAATGTGGGGGGAACCTACCCGTCTGGCAGCACTGCCAGTATGAAAAAAGTTTCTTCCTACAGTCACATTCGCTGCAGTATTTTGCTGGTTGGGCTATTTAACGTATGAGCGCAAAATTATGTTTTACCATGCCGACACACAGAGGCGATGTGAGATTTTGGGAAGCCGGCCACCTTTTGAGTTTTATATGCAGGAACATCCCTGAGCAAGTGGAGTGTGTGTTGATGTGTTTTGTTGATTGCTGAGACATTGTCCTCCCACCTGAGATTGTAAGAGGTGATGGACCCTAGGAATTCTGTTTCCCCCTACTCTTTCCCAACAGTGGGGGGGGGGGTTGTGGGCCAACATGCCGGCGATCAATGACACAAAAAGCTTGATGCGTGAAATGCTATAACGTCCTCCCTGTGCACCAGTCACTCTTGTTTGTCAACTTTATTTTCGTAACATTATTTGACAACACTGTCTTAACGTCATTCCCTAATAATAACTTATAGGGATGCACCAATACCACTAGGTCTTATTGCTGCTGCCGAATCTCTATTGTTACCTGCATGATGCTAAACCATTGTAGCTATCGAGTTGTGACAGTTAGCTTCTTACCTTGGGTTGTCGCTCAGACGATGGCTACCTTTATATCAATGTGACAGCCACTTACTGACCGTTCAACGCATACGTGTGCATGCACAGACCCAGCCAGTTACTTTTCTCTGACCTCACTAGCTAGTTTGGTACTCTGAACGTGCAGGACTGGACGTTGTTGCTCTGCTCTGATGCTCGTGCAATATTAAACTGTGTGTGATTCATTGAATCTTTTCATGCTCTGCTCTTTCATTTTTTTCTGCCTGTGGGCTGTCTCTGGACATTTTATTTCGCTTCTCCAGTGTTGGATTTAGCAGTTGTTGTAGTTCTGCACTGCTAGCATTAGCATGCTCCGTGAACTCTGCACTGTGTTGTGTCTAATGATATTTTATCAAATTGCTTTTGTTGAATTAGTGTTTTTCCTTTACTCCTTGACAATTTAGCAGAGCAGCGCTTGCACTCAACTTGTGTCATTGCTGACATCTCCGTCTTCCCGCTCTACCAATCTGTGTTCTATATTCTATAATTATGCGGCCAAAGGTGACACAACCATTGAGTTTCACTTAATGTTTCCATGACGTGGTATCGGTGTATTACTTTGAGTCCGAGTACAAGTACATGAGCCCAGTATCGGCCCGATTATCGGTGCATCCCTAATAACCTAAGTACTTGCTCCCAAATAACTATTCTCTAAAACTGTTCATGAATCGCCTCCCAGACTCCTAATAAAAGCCCCTTACTACTGACTAATGAGGCACTATGAATTCCATGTACAGTTTAGTGTGTTGCATTGGGAGTTAAAGAGCGGGTAGAAAATGTAGTTTTGCTGGATGTAGCACACAATGCCCCATAATTTCACTTTATATTTATACAAACTCCTGAGTATTTCCTACAATACATTCATTGCGGCACTGAATAGTTTTTGTGCAAAAAGTGTCCCGTGTACATTACAGTAGGGAGATGGAAAATGTAGTGTGATTGGAATTATACACGATCCCTCTCTAAAGCTAATGAGCACAAGCAAATATACAACAATGACATCAAAATAGGATTTTTTAATATTAGATATGTTCTCTAAATAACTTACTTAAGCTGTAACCAGTTCTCTGTGTGTTCCACCTTATAATATTCTTTAACTTATGTCTAGTATTATTTCATAGTAATTTGTTTAATAGTAGTTTTGTTTTTATTTTTTCCACACAGATTTTCCTTTGAAAATGTACACAATACACATTATAGATACACCACAGACTTTTGTTTCGAAGTCAGAATACGAAAAGCGGAGGTCTTATTGTTGCTGCCAAATCTCTGTTTCCAGCATGACGCTATTCTATTGAAACCGGTTGTAGCTATCAGGTTTTAACAGTTGGTTAGCTAGCTTGCTTGTCATCTTTGGTTGTCACTCAAATTATGGCTACTTTCATTTTATCAGTGTCACAGCCACTTACTGATGGTTCAACACAAACAGGCCCACTGCCAGTTTCATCTGTAACATACATTATACTTAATACTAGTACATTTTCTGCCCTCTTCTATTCGCACTTCTTAGATGCTAACTGCATTTCGTTGTACTGTACTTGTTCAAAGACAATAAAGTTGAATCTAATCTAAAAAAAAATATATTGAGATATGCGCTCCACCAGTTAAATAAAACAAGTTGTCAGGAACTCTTCGGTGACTGGCAAGAGATTTTTCAAGGCACTTATCTGGGAATCAGGGGTGAAAATTGGTTTGATTTCTTACTGGTACTGACCTGTGGGTGTATGCACCTCCGTGCTCATTTTATGTGCCTTATTAGCTAAGGATAAGCCTATTTGATGTTTTGATTCTTTATAATAACTTTATAATTCATTATAACAGCTCCGTTATGTTGTGCGCATCATGTATTGTGCAGATTGAAGGTTATTTTGGCCCGCGAAAATTATATTCTATTTGTCTTCTCTTGTCTTTTTCAGTAGTAAAGTGTTAACAATTAGCTTACAATATAAACAAAATTATAATTAGAAAGAGATGTATGTATAATGTATATCCTGTTCATATTTTCTACAATTTGCAGTTTGTGTACAGGTTTTTTCTGCATGCATTTCTCATAGCTGCATGTCTTCTAGGATATCATTGGTTTATTTGAGCTCAACATTGTTTCATCTGCTTATTTTCCACGGTAATGGAATGGACAGGTATTTGCATATAGCGGGAAGTGGAGACGTGATCAGAAGCTTTTTTTTGTAGACTACTAAGTGTAGTCTACAATTTCATTGTAATTAGAATTTTATTGTAATTGACAATATTCTTCTATTTATGCTTGCAGAGCCATTCGGCTTCATTGACGTTACATTGCAGAGGATGTTTAGTGGCGTAGTACAATGTGAGATGAGATGTGCCCTCCACTTGTAAAATAAAACAAACAGTCAGGGAAACTTCAGTGACTAGCAGAACTTTTTCAAGTCACTCATGTGAGGATCATCCCGATTTACGATTATCCCAATTAGGGAATTTCTCCTCGATTTCATAATCGTATTTTCCATTGCGATTAGTACTAAAATTGTCTATTGTCCCATCCCTACTGCGGGAGGTTGTAATCTGCCTGTGGTGGTACATTGTGCTCAGTTTGGGGGGGAAAAAGTTCATAAAAATATTTTGTTTTTCTTTGGCAGCGCATCACATTTTAGCAGTGGCAAGCCGCCACTGTTATTACAATAACCCCCTGTTCACAAATAAGCAGCATGCCGTTGTTGAAAGCGGAAGCGTTCCATTGCTAGCCATTCAAAAAAGGATTCCCACCTTGCTCCTTGCAGCGGGATGGCAGCGCTGGCCATGGTGGAATGGCAGATAGGAAAAATAGAGCAATGTCCTTTTTTTTGTTCCTTCTCCGTTGTGGAAATCCAGTCTGAGTACAGCCGAAAACCAATAGGCATGCTTGTAGGAGGTACTGCAATACTGAACGTTCCATACATACAGTGGATATAAAAAGTCTACACACCCCTGTTAAAATGGCAGGTTCTTGTGATGTAAAAGAATGAGAAAAAGATAAATCATGTCACAACTTTTTCCACCTTTAATGTGACCTATAACGTGAACAATTCAATTGAAAAACAAACTGAAATCTTTGAGGGGGAAAAATAAAAAATAAAAAACTCACAATAACCTGGTTGCAAAAGTGTGCACACCCTTAAACTAATACTTTTTTGAAGCACCTTTTGATTTTATTACAGCACTCAGTCTTTTTGGGTAGGAGTCTATTAGCATGGCACGTCTTGACGTGGCAATATTTCCCCTCTCTTCTTTGCAAAAGCGCTCCAAATCTGTCAGATTGCGAGGACATCTCCTGTGCACAGCCCTCTTCAGATCACCCCACAGATGTTCAATTGGATTCAGGTCTGGCTCTGGCTGGGCCATTCCAAAACGTTAATCTTCTTCTGGTGAAGCCATGCTTTTGTGGATTTGGAAGTGTGCTTTGGGTCGTTGTCATGCTGAAAGGTGAACTTCCTCTTCATCTTCAGCTTTCTAACGGACGCCTGAAGTTTTTGTGCCAAAATTGCCTGGTATTTGGAACTGTTCATAATTCCCTCCACCCTGACTAAGGCCCCGGTTCCAGCTGAAGAAAAACAGCCCCAATGGATGATGCTGCCACCACCATGCTTCACTGTGGGTATGGTGTTCTTTGGGTGATGTGCAGTGTTGTTTTTGCGCCAAACATACCTTTTGGAATTATGGCCAAAAAGTTCAACCATGGTTTCATCAGACTGTAACACATTTTCCCACGTGCTTTTGGGGTACTTGATGTTTGTTTTTGCAAACTTCAGCCGGGCTTGGATGTTTTTCTTTGTAAGAAAAGGCTTCCGTCTTGCCACCCTACCCCATAGCCCATTCATATGAAGAATACGGGAGATTGTTGTCACATGTAGCACACAGCCAGTACTTGCCAGAAATTCCTGCAGTTCCTTTAATGTTACTGTAGGCCTCATGGAAGCCTCCCTGACCAGTTTTCTTCTCGTCTTTTCAGCAATTTTGGAGGGACGTCCAGTTCTTGGTAATGTCTCTGTTGTGCCATATTTTCTCCACTTGATGATGACTGTCATCACTGTGTTCGATGGTATATCTAATGCTTTGGAAATTCTTTTGTACCCTTCTCCTGACTGATATCTTTCAACAATGAGATCCCTCTGATACTTAGGAAGCTCTCTGCGGACCATAGCTTTTGCTCTGAGATGCAACTAAGAAAATGTCAGGAAAATCCTACTAGAACAGCTGAACTTTGTTTATGATTAATCAGAGTCACTTTAAATGATGGCAGGTGTGTAATGACTTCTATTTAACATGAGTTTGAATGTGATTGGTTAATTCTGAACACAGCCTCATCCCCAGTTATAAGAGGGTGTGCACACTTATGCAACCAGGTTATTGTAAGGTTTTTATTTTTAATTTTTTCCCCTCGAAGATTTGTTTGTTTTTCAATTGAATTGTTCACATTATAGGTCACATTAAAAGTGGAAAAAGTTCTGACATGATTTATCTTTGTCTCATTCTTTTGCATCACAAAAACCTGGCATTTTAACAGGGGTGTGTAGACTTTTTATATCCACTGTACCTTACACCAACATGTCGGATGAACAGCTAATTTTACTAGTACAACAGGAGGAAATCTTGGGGGTACTGTGTTGTACTGCAACGGCACGTGAAATATTTGTTCCATGTGAAATGTCAGTTTTATACGTTAGCACAATGTATTGTGTTTATTTAGCATTGAGTTGTTTGTTTTACATGGCAGCACCTCAGAAACCGGTTGTTTGCTAGCATAGTGCTCATGATAACGTGTATTTTTATTTTGCCCATGAGTGAGAAAAGAGATTGCTCAGCTAAATTAAAACAAGCAAGGAACCAGCAAGCCTAGTTTGGCCAGCCCGCGATTAAAAGGGATGAATGTTGTTGCCCTGGCTGAATTCGAACTGGGGTCTCCTATGTAACAGACTGTGTCTTTAATAACTGCACCACTAAGCTATACATGTGCAGTGTCTGCATACTTCTGCATTGTTAAACCAATTAATCGAAACTCCATGGTTCTCTAGACTAGTTCCCTACATTAGCTAACATCTAAACCAACAACAGGTATAACAGGGTTGCTACACTACATTCAACGTGTTAAATTAGAACGAGATTACTGTTGATGGCCAGCTATACATTAATGAAAACAGTGACTTCAATAACATCACACCAAGTTTGAATATTTATCTAGACTACATTAACACTAGAACCGCTAGGCCTTTCAGACCCCCAGTATCTGCCAGAGCCGAACGCCATTTCATGTCATTAGCTTACGAATCGTCCCTATTAGCATACACATTCTCCTCCGCAGCATCATCATCCAGCCAGAACATCAGTTCATCTACTGGGTCGTCATCAAACTTTATAGAATAGTCTAAAAGATAACGAATTAGAGAATTTTTGTTTTAAATGGTTAATGAATAAAAGAAAATACAAGAATGTGTTTATTTTGAAGGTCTTATCATAGGAAAACAACGATTAAGAAAAGAATACAAAAAATGATTATTTCTAAGAACACAGGTTATAGTATTTTCATTTGTTTATTAGGCTCTATAAATGTACGAAATGAAAATTACACAACTCTTAAATTATTCAAAAAAAAATCCATTATAATTTTTTCATTTTGATGATGTACAAGGTAAAATAAGAGACATTATTGACCACTTTGCGACGAAGGATTTACACATGATAGCCGTACATAGCCCTAAAGCAGGGGTTGCTGGATAAACACGATAAATTTCAAAGAATGAATAACAGAGGCTACAGCCTCTTCGTAGAAAAAAAAATTTATAGATCCAAGGATATATAGCCTTTCTTCAAGTGAAAACATTGCAGTGTATTATTTAATGAATTTTATTTGGAAATTCGATTAGCAGAGTATATGGATGGTCAAAGGATGATTCACAGTAACCTACACTGTCACGGTGCCTCCCTCCGGGGAAGCTCGACTACATTGCTTACTGTCGCCGGTCTATTAGCCACCACCGTCCATTCTTGCGGCTGCTAGCACCGCATTCACGGAACACCCTGGACTCTCCACTATTACGCACACCTGCTCCTCATCACATCACCCTGGACTTCACATCATTACGCAGAACGGATCCTCACAACAGCAGCCTATAACTTGTTTGTGTCTTGGGGAGTATTGTCTGCTAGTTGTCCGTGTGTGTTCATTGTTTTTCTCGCCTAGTGCACTTGTTCCTTTGTATCAGTTCTAGCCATTTTGGCCTTCATTGTTTGTATTACACATTACAGTTTTCAGATTAGTAAACCTTATTTCACCATTCGTCCTGCGCCTTGGCTCCTTGCTTACCACACCGTGACATGCATGAATAACGAAATTTAAAAATGTATATTCAATTAGCTGAGTAAAAGGATGATCAAAGGATGACTTAGAGTAGTCTCTCGCAGTGGCATTTGCGGTTGCTGTTTTTTTTGTAAGCAGGCTCAGGCATTAGAGGTGGCGGCTCAATTTTCAGAATCAGATAAAGACCCAGCATCCAACATGTCAATTTCAGGATCTATTTCTGATCCTCCATCTGACTCCATCTCATCTCAATTTTGCAGCATCTGCAATCCTGTCAGGACATCAGATCATCGGGTTTGGTGTTCCATTGTGAACTAAACGCTGTAAATTGTCTGACTTGCCCACCGACTTCAGATTATATACCATTTCTACCCTCATCATCATTCTTCATCATTACTCTTCAGGCACATGCAACGCTGTGTCTGCGTTGATCAGGGGGTTATAGCCCATTCATCTATTGATGTCATTGTTATTTTATTGCATTCATTAGATTAGATTCAACTTTGTCATTGAACAAGTACAGTTAAACAAAATGCAGTTAACATCTAACCAGAAGTGCAAATAGAAGAGGACAATAAATATACAAGTGAAACAATTAAGATCAATGTATGTTATAAGTGGCGTGTATAAATGTGCAAATTGAAGGTGCAAGGTGGCATGTGCAACTGAAATGAAGGGATAGCAGCTGATAGATATTGGGCATGAAAAGTAATTGAATGAAGCTTGACACAATGTATGAGAGTACTAACTATCTCTGTACGAAGGACACTAGGTAGGAAATGTGATGCCCCATTACTGATGGGTCCTAAACACTCTGTCCATACCACCTGCTAGGAACTGTGTATGTAACTGTCATAGGACTCTCTGAATAAACCCTTGGGTCATAGATTGGAATTCACCATACAAGGGTATTTTGTAGGATAAATCTTTCTTATTATAGTCTGTGTAATTTTTGGCTATGAACACTGTCCTGGCGTGAAAGACTGTGTGAACTTTGTAATCATTGGAGAACATGGAAGAACTATGGAAGATCAACATTTTGGACTCATGCTCATTAAAGTTTCTCCCCGGACTTGTTTGCTTCAAGACTATGTTCATGGATCAAAAGTGGACAGAAGCTAACACAGTAATGAGGTTCCTGAGGTAGACGTGTAACAAGTGAAAAAGTATGTAAACAACATCTACACAATTTCAAAGAATGATTTACGGTAGTCTGCATGAAAATACAGAAAAGTAATTTGTTGATTGTATTGATGAAAAACTGTAACGTGTAATATGTTTGCTGAATTCATAATTGGAGATTGTTGGTATTTCGTTTCGTGAATAATTTAGAGAAATACATTTGTAGAATCGTAATCTTCTGTAAAGTAAGCAGAGAAATTTCAAAGATAGATGATAGGATGTGTGTGTGAATTTGTTTCTCTTTTTCTCCTAATATAAACAGTAAACTGTAATGCTTTTGTAGAATTAGTGATTGGTAAAGAATGTCTGGTATTTCTTTTCGTGAATAATTATTTAGATTTACATTTGATGAATTAGCCTGCACAAGAAGCTGAATCTCCTATTGAAAAACGGTACGAGTGATACATATGTTGAATTCTCAAGAAGACTATTTCGTTTGTATTATGTTTCTGTAATAGCCAAATTAAATTGTTGAATGGTCATGGAAATGTATTATATATGTAAGTTAATTCAAATTCAACCAAGGCGGTATCATTCAGCTGGGAGCTTCGCACATTCAATCTACTGACGCCATGCATTCAGTGAGGGGTGATTAGCACCTGTGTACCATTAGTGACTGCCTGGGTACCAACGCTAAGTGCCGTGGGCTGTTGGCCGATTATGTCAGAAAATAGGGTAAAAAAAAAAGCAGGTAAATAGTCTCTAATTAGTTTTATGTTTGCGAGTTTAGAATTCTGGCAGTGGAACAATGTAATAAATGCCTATTTTGGAAAAGTAATGGAAGGAGAGAAGGGTGTAGCTTTCAAAATGGCAGTTTCATTTTAATTGCAAACTCAAACACCAGTTGGTGTAGGCATTTGGTGGTCCACAAAGGAAAGTATTTCTTTCCTTTGTGAATGACATTGATACAATAATATCAATATAGGTGATGATAACTGACTTTTCCATCAAGTGAAAAAAACGAGAGAAATGTGGAAACCCCTCCTCTTTTACTGGGCAAGGGGTTGTGGTTTATATTATCCCAAAAAGCATACATTGATGCGTACTTCGAAAATCCACCAGAAATAGTCACAATATAACTGTAAACAGTTTTATTTTATTACATAACTACTGAAGCTTATAGCCAGCAACATTCTTGTCTATGCAGGACAAATCCTAATAACTACTTTGTTTGGTCTGTGGCGAGGATCGAACCCCGGTCCACTTTGTGGCATTCCGCATCTCTAACCATTACGCTATCTAACAATGGGTAGGCAGGCACACACTCAGTAAGAGACATTCGCTCTTCTTGGCCGGCTCCGCAACACAGGCCGCCAAAAAGTTAACAACGAGATGTCAACATAGCTCTACCCACCGAAAAACAGACACCCATTGCGTATATGCCCATAAGCGGCCATCTGAGGAAAGGTGGTGCATTTGCAGGCGAATTCATGCCGGAACAGTGGATGTGCTGCATAAGACGGAAACACTGAATTACAATGATTCAGCCAAACTAACAACTGAGTCCTTTATCTCAAGGAGAAAGGTTGGGGGCAGTTTCTGAATTCAGCCACCATTTTTTCACCACCTGTATACCATAAGATATAGTCTTGGGATTTTGGATAACATCTACTACACTACTGGTCACATTTTTAGAACACCTCAGTTTAATGTATTAATGTACTCTGAAATTAAAGCATAGAACAAAAAATATATCATGGGTTAGGATTATCATTTTGTTAAACAAAATGTAATCAACATTTTTGACTCATCAAAGCAGCTACCTTTTGCAGACATAAAAGTCTACAATGGAAACTATTGTTTGGAAAGTTTTCCACAACACTGTTGCAGAAGTGCCACACACTCTGCAAGTCAAGGTCTCTGGAACCAGCAAAAGAGCTCCAGACATCACTCTTCCTCCATGTTTGACAGTTGATATCACACTGAGGAACCAGCCTACTTGACGGTAATGTTGCATGATATTGATAAAATGTGATATTGGTTGTGAATATTGTGATATCGATATTAATTTTGATATTTTTAAATGTATGTAAAATCACAAAAATTGTGGGAAAGCGCATCAGAATAGATTCATAACGTATAAAAACAACACTTTTTTTTTACAACACAAGGGTTTATTTCAACTGACAGTCATATTGGGCTGGTACAACATGAAAAAGACCATGTCTACAGAACAAGACATGTTGTAGTGGTGGTACAGTATAACAAATAACGATCAAGAGCATGTCTACAGAACAGGACGTTGTACTGGTTGTACAGTAAATAAAGATCATGTCTATAGAACAGGACGTGTTAGAAACAATAAAAATATAAAAAACATGTACGCCGTGAACGGTGAGCTGTTAGTTTCCTCCTGTACTAAACATTCTCTCTGAAGGTGAGCTGGTTGCAGGTGTACACATATTTTCTTGCCAGCTAGCGCAGAGTGGGGTGGTTCACTTGGGGACACTTCCACCACGCCAGGGGATCATCCTCGCTGTCAAAGGAGCGGGTGAGGAGGTAGCTGTGGAGCTCAGCTGTGACAGCTTCCCCCAGAACCTGTGCAGCTGGTGTGGTGGTGCTCCTGCTCTTCAGCAGACTTCTTGGCCTATTTTGATGGAGGTGGGGCTGGGACGGTTTTATCCTGGGGCTCCATGGCTCAGCTCTGAAAGATCATAGAATGAAACAAATAGTGCATTTGGTCCAGTAAAATTACGATTTTATGGAATTTTTGTATCCACACTGCTCTTAACATACTTTCAAATATATATATATTATTTTCTAAAAATGTATCTTTCTTGCAATTTCATTCATCTCTGACCGTACCCTGGCCGTGAGAATGGGGATGCTCTCCTCGCTGACGTTTCTGGTTTTGAACCTTGGAACCACGAACGATGCCATGTCCAGCAGGTCTTTTCTGTAGACTGATCCCACTTGGCAATAAGGTACTGGAGGACCTTTGATTTGATGGAGTGGGTAAGCTCAGTATCCCCTTCGTCTCGAATCAGAATTTGAGTGTTCAGAAGATGAAGGACTGGCTTTAGAGGAGATACGCTGATGTAGCACTCTCCTGAAAGGGCATCAGTAAAGTCCCGTGGTGGAGAAACTGCCTTGTTGATGGTTTCGAGGACGTCAATGTCCTGCCATGTCAGCACCAAGTGCCTGTTGTTCTTGTCGGTCGAGAGAACCAGAGTCACCGCCGCTCTAGCACCCTTTCAATCATGTGCTGCTTGGACCCCCATCTGGTTTGGCATTCTGTGACCTGTGCGTGCTCTGGAAGGTTGAGCTCCTTCTGTGCCTCTGTAAAAGCTCTCCTCTTCTTCCAGCTGTGAGAGAAGTGGCCCAATAACTTCTTGCACAACTTTGTAGCCTTGTCAATGCAAGCATCATCTTTGATTGTGTTTTCAAAAGAAAATATTAAGTAAAGACCAAATAAAAAATGAAGTTAATATTATATAATATTACACATATTTTCTCGCCAGCTATATATATATATATATATATATATATATATATATATATATATATATATATATATTGCATAAACACTATGTAGTCACATGCGGCATAATACATGTATTAGCGCTATGTATCTCTGTTAAAACAAGTTATAGCAATGAATAGCGAAACAGAAATAAAAGTTTTATTATCGTTTTGGTTTTATTGAGATGTAATGTGGTTTATAGCAAAAGTGTGATATCGTTGTAAAAATGCTTTTGGTCACTCGATTACAGTTTGTGCAATGTGAAGCGTATTTTGCGAGATAGGTGGGTGAGTGTGCAAAGGTGGAGTGGCAAAGACAATAAATGGCATAACCCTAGGGCATACCTGTGCAAATGGTATAGTGCAAAGAAGCAAAAATATGAGAAATGTTGCGGATAAGTGTGCAAATCTGCCATGGGGCATGACAGAGATAATAAGGGCGGCTATGTGCAGGATCAATGTGCGCATGATGGAGGAGAGTTAACACGTATAATGAACGGTCAGTAGCTCGGACAGACATTTTTTAAAGGCAGTGAGGGGAATGAGGGTCTCCAGATTCAGGGTTTTTTGTAATTCGTTCCAGTCATTGGCAGCTGAGAACTGGAAGGAGTGGCGGCCAAAGGTGGTCAGGGCTTTTGGGATGACCAGAGAGATGTATCTGCTTGAGCGCAGGCTGCAGGTTGTTAGAGCTAAGGTGACTTAGGTAGTGAACTTAGGTACAGAGGGGCTTTGCCTAGCAAGCACTTGTAAATTAATTGGTGCCAATAAAGTAATGTTGTTCCTGATCACAATATCTTTACAGAAATAACTAAACAAGAGCACCCTTTATAGGCTATCACCCAAAAAGTAAAAAAGATTTTTCTTCAAAAAGTTCAATTAATACTTTATTTTAACCAGTCAACCAGCCCTTTACAGGAACGAAACTAAGTATACAAAAACAACACCAAAATAATTTAAATGGGTCTGGTTAAATTAGATTAAATAGACTACACCATTGCTTTTAGATAGGCTTACTTGCGTCATGGTTTTACGATGAGTGTTTAGAACTCAGAACAAGTTTAAATCTCATGGTTTCTGGCCTGAAATACTAACATGTTAACCTTTTCTGGCTTTAATAGGCTGCGGAGTGGAGTAACAACACTACCGATTGTGCTGAACACGTTTATATGGAGCACTGGTAACACATATGAACAGAAATGTATGTGCGAAGCTGGCCATGAGCAGGAACCGTCCCTGGTTAGGTTAGCTTTCCACCACGTTAGTGGGTCTTCTTCTCCATCAATAGCCATTTCCTGTAGGTACATGACATCTCTGCTTCAGCTATTTGATCAGCAGTGAGCATGGCTGCTGCACCTGCTCTTTTCCCAAGACGGCTGCCCAGTGAATCTTTTTTCTTAGGCGCGGTGCCAGCACCTGATTCTTCTTCCTCTTCTCTCACTTGCGCGGGGACCAGGTGTCGGACTTGCATGTCTTGCTGCTGCTGCCACCATCTCTGCTACCAGTTCTGTTTTTGTGGCACTTAGCTTGGGTGGCTTCATGTGATCCCATCGGTATCTTGGATCAAGCGGTGTTGCTTTGCGCATCATCTTCTGGGTGGCATCATGGCCATATTTGCCTTCCATCTGCTCCAGGATGACACGCTTCAGGTCGGCTGTAAGTTTGGCATCCTGCTCTGACTCCTCCAGCGCACCTTCCAGGTGGGTTAACATGGGCAGAAGTGAGGAAACAGTAACATAGTTTTCTCCAATGAGAATATCTGTGAGCCTCAACCCGCTGTTAACCGCTTCCAGAACACTTATGTCCTGCCATGTAAGCTGCGGGAGCGGGCGGCTTTTGTCCTGAGCGAATACCCGTTTGATGGCTTGCACCTGCTCCAGGATTCTCTCCATCATTTGCTGTTTTTATCCCCATCGTGTTGCACAGTCCTGTCAAAAAAACAGTCAGCCATATTCAACTAATTTCAAAATAACTATACCGTATAGGCTATTTACAATGCACACATTTACATTTTTCTTACCACTGACAAAAAGGTACAAATATGTTCCCATGTGGTGATGATCACACAATCAAATGAGCTTATCATATAGTCTAAAGCTTAGTAATGCAAGTCATTAATGTTTGTCTGTGCGTCTGCTCGCACACTTGCATTGGTAGACAATTGTGTCATTTAAATAGCTTCATTTGCGAAGCTATTTAGGCCTGCGCAGGCACGTGCACAGGTAAGGCTCAACCTGTGCACAGGTAAGGCTCAACCTGTGCAGAGCACATGCCCCTTTGCTATCTAGTGCCCTTCCCAGTTGACATGTGCCGGTCCGCCTTGATGACATGCGTCGTGTACACCGACGGGCAGGCGTTGTTTGTCTTTTTTACGCGCGTCACTCACTCCGATGGGCATGCGTCGTCCGTTTAACTTTTTTTTTAACGCACGTTAGTCCAACACATCGTCTGTCCGTGTGAGCCAACAACTCCGCCCACTTTTTCAGATTCAGCACATGTCCCTCGGAAGGTCTGTGCACGGTACTGCCTATGCACATAACATTTTAGACATTGAACACTTATTACATTATTGCAATTAATTAGGTGTCTGCCAGCCCACACTTTTTTAAATTACCGTGATCAAGGAGTGCTGAAGGAGTTTCAGCTCCTCGTGCTTTGCTCAACTCACGTCTCCTCCACCAGCTTTGGGAAAAAGCTGTGTTGATTGCCCGGCAAACCCTGAATGCCTGATCTGTGCTGGCCTTCTGCTGCTGAAGTGAGTTGTTTATGGCAATGTTCAGGTTGTGACCAAAACAACTCTAACCACTACCATTTTAATTGTCGCCATAATATTGACCCCATTATCAGTAGTTGTACAGGAGATTTTTCTTCTATGTTCCATTCATGTATGGTCTTCCGCAATGCATCTTCCAGGTTGTCGGTTGTATGGCTTTCGGGCATTAAGCTTGTTTGTAAGCATTTCGAGCGTGTCCACTCTTTGCTGACAATGTGCGGCACTGACATGTAAGGCTTCATGTTGCAGCTGGGCCACATGTCAGTTGTCAGGGCCAAATATTCCACATCATCCAGCCCTACTGAAATGTTTGATTTGATGTTGTACAACTTTGGGACTGCGGTCTTGGAGAAGAATTTCCGACCTGGCAGCTCATACTGCTTGTCAAATGTCTGCAGCATGGCCCTAAATGCACTCTTCTCTACAGTATTAAACAAAACCATTTATTTTGCTAGGTAGGTTACAGCATCAGTACACTGCTTCCATCTTTCACTGTCACAGTTGTACTTTGTACTTTTGGCAAAAGCAGAAAGTAAGGTTGGTTGGTCGGTCGCTAGCTGTTTTGCTAGGACCAGTTGCGCGTGATGGCAATCTAGTGTATTCCATGGGATGGTGGACAAGCAAATGCTCATGTAAATTCATCGTCTGGGCATCTTTTGCGCAAATTACATGAGCACTCATCCTGCACACCACTTCAGAAGTGTCTCTGGGCTGTCCCCTTAATTAGGCCTAAACCCAAAGTACTGCCAGATAGGCAAAGTGGTACATTTTTTACCAACCAAGTTTGTCGACGCCATTATTAGGTCCTGACTAGTACGCATATAGGCTATACGGAGGGAAAGTAAGGAAAGGCCGGGTTAGTAGGGGAGGACTCAAATGTGCAAATAATGATTAATAAATACAATTATGAACAGCGATTAAAAAATATTTAAAGAAATATTATGAAAATGTATAGCATTTAACTATAAATATAAATGAAAAATGTGAATTTCGTGATCCTAAAACCATTATGCATGTTAAGTGTGCTAGATATCGTCGCTGCTAGTTTTGCTGCTACAATATTTTAATATGTGGACACGAGGTCCCCCCCGGAGGATACCATCGTCCATCACAATGTTTCACTGTAGACATCGTCCGATGCCAATTTGGTAGACATCGCCCAACCCTTGGACGCAACCCCCATGACTCCCAGGCATCGATTAGGCCAACAGAGATGTTTTGTCCCGTGTGGTCCTCTGGGAAGTAGGAAGTCCGAAGGCATTTGCTGACGTTTGTGCTCGGGCGTTATTTTAATGCACACTTATGTAGGGCTCCGTAGTGCGGCAGGACCACAGGTCTGTCGTGGATGAAAAATGTTCCATCTGTCCGATTCCAAGCTCTGCCTGCCCCACCTTTCTGCACTATTTGTATAGCTGCAGGATAGCTACCTGTTAGAAGTGTGGGAAGGGATTTGATATTGCTTGTCCAGTTCATTCAGAAGCTTCCTGAAGCCTTCTTTATCCACTGGGTAAATGGGCATCATATCTTTGGCCAAATAGTATGTTGGTAGCATTAGTGATTATAGCCGCGTTTCCACCAAAAAGTACCCGGAACTTTGAGTCCCAGGAAATGCTATTTAAGGAACTAAAGGGTTCCTTCAGCCCATTGTTGTGTGCGTTTCCACCGCGGTCTAAAGACCCGTGAAGATTAGGCAAATTAGCACTCTGACTTATGTTCTTACTCTGACGTATGCACCATACGCTATGCAAAGTGACGGACAGACATCTTTATTATTTATGCGACACTGCAACCATGGAGGAGATTCAAGTTGTGTTGCTGATGGTCATGATTTATTGGTTTGCAAATGTGGTCATTGAGTCAATGGTGGAAAAGAGATGAGCAGTAGTAGCAAAGCGGATTCAAAATGCCCGAAATGGTAGACATAAAGCAAGTGAACGGATTTTACGAGTTATTGCGGAGATTGACCATGAGATGACTGAGACGGATTCGCACCCAAAAAACAAGAATGGTAAGATTTTAGTAGGCCTATATACGTTTAAGTAAATTGCAATTGGAAATAATGATTTTGTAAACTACATTGACTTATTTTTGGCACATTTTTGTGTGTTTCAGTTATGCGAGTACTAAAGAATGCGTTGTGTTTCGCCATCCATTTGGGTACACAATAGAACAACGGAGTGGTTCCAACTTTCACCGAGGCCCAGTGGATAAAGAATTTCCGTATGTCTAAGGACACGTTTCTGTATCTGTGCCGTCGATTGCAACCAGAACTGGGGGGACGTGACACAAACAAGCGCTGTTGTGTACCCATTCAAAAAAGAATCGCCATTGCACTGTGGAAAATTGCGACCGACTCAGAGTACAGGAGCATCTCTCATTTGTTTGGAGTCGGCATTACTATGGTATGTCACAGTGTACACAATTTCTGCTCCTCTGTTGAGAACGTACTCATGGCAGAAGTTATTCAGTGCCCGAACATTGAGAAGTTAAAGGAAATGGCGACATATTTTGAGCGCAGATGGGGGTTGCCACAGTGTGTAGGTGCAATTGATGGATCACACATCCCCATTCTGGGACCAGAGGAATACCACACCGAGTATTTCAACCACATGGGCTGGCATTCGATCATCCTGCAGGCTGTTGTGGATGGAAGAGGTCTCTTTTGAAATGTTTTTACTGGAGCAGCAGGGAGCCTGCATGATGCCAGAGTGCTGAGCTTGTCAGGGTTGTGGGGTCTAGTGGATATGGGTTTGCTGCTCCCTGCTGAAACAAAGAACATTTGTGGACATGATGTGGGGTACTATGTCCTTGGTGATGCAGCCTATCCTTTGAAAAGCTGGCTGATGAAACCTTTCACAGACAATGGACGGTTGACATCCCAACAACTTGTGTACAACCACAAAACAAGCAGAGCCGGGTGGTGGTTGAGAACGCTTTTGGCAGACTGAAGGGCAGATGGAGATGCTTGTTAAAATGAAATGACTGCAGCATACACAAGGTGAAATCCATGGTGATCTCATGTTGTGTTCTGCATAACCTCTGTGAAATGAATGGTGGTGAGTACAGAGAAGAATGGGGTGTCTGCATTAAACCAGCCTGACGGGCACTGCCATCCACTGTAGAGGCCGAGGGGCTAGACGCACGTACAGGTCTAATGAGGTTTCTCAACACATTGTGGAGTGTCAGATTACTGCTTACAGAGCTGAAGATGTCAGTTACAAAAACATTTCTATTTCAAAAACCATTTCTCAATTTAATGTCAAGTAAACAGTTTAAAGATCGAAAGAATCAATTATTAAAACTGTCTAACTATTGTGTAATAGACATTTTTCAGTCTGTATACACCTGTCGTAGATCATTTGTTTATCTGGTGTGATTTAATAAATATTTCATTACTAAACAAGACAATGTGTGGGCATTCTTGTTTTTAGATATGCACAAACCGCCGCCTTACACACGTAATTGGTTTCACAACTATTTATGTATCTCCAAAAATGTAGGTGCATAATACAAATGTGCAAAAAGCAGGTATAAATAACAACTACAGGGGTCAGGGGCACTCTTTAGTCCAGTGGTGGGGCAGTTTTGTTGGCTCAGCGACTGGGCAAGCTGGCCATGAACAGACAGGAACCCGCCTCTCTGGAGCCGCCTGGTTTCTTCCGCCTCAGACTCGAGGAACGCCAACTCACGCATCCTCATCGCTCTTTCTGCAGCTCTTTCCTCGGCCTGGCTCTCAAGTAACAGCTGCATATACTGTTCCCGCTGCTCCTGTCCTCGCTACAGGACGGCCCGGTTAGCATCATCCATGTCCCTCAGCGTGTCAAGGATGTCTGAGTCTCTTTTCCTCTTCCCTAAGAGGATAAATAACACAAACACACCACAATAAATGAATACACAAACACTGTTTTAATTAGTGTAAAATATGAAGTGGTATATTCAGGTTTCCCTCCATTATTAAGGAGATTGTCTTAATTAAAATGATGCCCTAAAATTTTAAAGGCTAACTAGATGACAATGAATTTTAATAAACTGGAAATAGCAGTTCAGTAAAGATATATATATATATATATATATATATATATATATATATATACACACATACATATGACATATGTATGATTTATTGTATGACTTCTTTGTCCTCATACTAGTGGGGCTGTATGCATAGCAGTAGTGGGCTTTTTTATTTTTATTTCAAACACGCTCTGAAGACAGGTTGGTACCACAGGGCTCAATACAGCCTGTTTTTCCTGATTCCTCTAAAACTACAACACATAGCTTGGATATAAGGGCATATTAATATACTGGCCTCCAATGCAGTAAACTAAATTTCCCCCAGAAAAACTGTTGTTAAATTTCTAATCTGTTCAGCCTACTATTGGTACCTTGGCGTTTGTTTGCTTCAGCAGGACACATGGGACGAGGGCTGCTGGTGGTCGAAGGGGAAAACACATTAATCTCTGCAGCCTGCGGTTCAGTGTGCTCGTCTGTTTCATCTGAAAAACACGTTGAAAAAAATAAACGTTAGGTTGCCGAGAAAAAACACTTCTACACCATTAGCGGTTCACCTTAGCATGTAGGGTAGCGGTTAGCGTTAGTATGTAGGCCTCCCTGTAGCCAAGGTTTTTCAGATAGCATGACAAAACAATAACCTGACTAATTTAGGAATCAAATTTCATGACTTTTTCCAAAACATAGCGTTATAACATTTAACATTCATGTGAAACATTGTGATTTACCTTCAACCGACTGGTTATCCGTTTCTGTGTCTTCCACCACGACTTTCAACAACGCAGTAGCCGAATCCATTGTTGCCACAGCGCCAGAGAAGGCCGGCCTGTGACCCAGCAATGCATCCAGACGGTCAAGCCACTTGCTGGTCCGCCGGTCAGAGATGCTTCTGTTATTGTGGTCCTTGATTTTCTTATAATCTTGTTTTAGTTTTTTCAGCTTCTCAATGGCACTGTTTTCCAGTGTGAATAATGTTCAGCTCACCTAACTTGTAGGATATTTTCGTGTACACCGTATCATTAAGAATCGCCGTTTCCAATTCCCGCTGGATTTGGTCGTCAGCATAAACACTCAATAAGGCCTGGACTTCGTTGTCAGTCCATCTGTCGCTCTATTTCCTCTCCATAATATGTTCTTTGATTTTTTTTTGTAAGCAAAATAAACTCTAACTCCTGTAAATTTACTCTGCTGCGGACATTTAAAAATGGCGGTTGAAAACTTCGAGTAAACACTACTACTACTGGACCAATCAGAAATGTTAAGCACTGCAAGCCCCACCCAAAAAGTTCTGGTACTCTGGGAAAGTCCTACCTCCCGAGCAGGGACTGTTTTGGGGTAAAATGTAGTTCCTGGTTCTAGACCCTGGTTCCTGCGGTGGAAATGCAGTGATTTCCTCAAAGTTCCCAGTTCCTGGGTATAGTTCCTGCGGTGGAATCGTGGCTTATGTCTCTTCGAGCTCTTGTTGTACTTAGTACCACTAGCAAAAGCACTCGCTAGCGATGTTTGTTTGGCTGGCTCTGGGGTATTAACTGTGACAGGTTTGTAGTGTTTTTTGGGGATATTATTATGCACTCATCATATAGTGGCATGTGGTGGTTTTTGCTGGACTGCGTAAGCGGAGATGGCCACGAAGAGCGAATGTCTCTTACTGAGCAAGCGACTGACTGACTACCACTTGTTAAATAGTGTAGTGGTTAGAGAGGCGGACTGCCATGCAGAGGACTGGTGTTCGAGCTTTGCCACAGTCCAAATAATTTATGCACAAGGATTTGTTCAGGATAGACAAAAATTTTGTTGGCTACAACCTTCAGTAGCTACGTTATAGGAAGCCTAAAATGGAACTGTTTACGGTTATATTGCGACTATTTGTGGTGGATTTTTGAAGTACACATCCGTGCATGCTTTTTGTGGTAATATACAGATACGTCTGGAAATATTTGGACACTGACACAATTTTCATAATTTTGGCTCTGTACGCCACCACATTGGATTTGACATGAAACAACCGAGATGCAATTGAAGTGCCGACTTTCAGCTTTTACTCAAGGGGTTGAGCAAAAATATTGTATGAAATGTTTAGGAATTGCAACCATTTTCATACACAGGGCTCAAATGTAATTTTTTCTTCAGCAAGTAAAATGCATGCTTGATTGGTTTGAGGTCAGGTGATTGACTCGGCCATTGCAGAATATACCACTTCTTTGCCTTAAAGGACTCCTGGGGTGCTTTCGGAGTATGTTTTGGGTTATTGTCCATCTGTAAAGTGAAGCGCCGTCCAATCAATTTCGCTGAATTTGGCTGAAGCTGAGCTGACAATATATCCCTATACACTTCAGAATTCATCCGGCTGCTTCTGTCTTCTGTCACATCAGTTTATCACTAGTGACCCAGTGCCATTGGAAGCCATGCATGCCCATGCCCTCACACTGACTCAACCGTGTTTTACCGATGATGTGGTATGCTTCGGATCATGAGCCATATGCCTACCTCCTGGAGAGTGTTCTTCACTTGGCTGGATGTTGTGCCAGCCAAGTTTTTCTTAACCCATGTAAAGGATCCTATGATCATCCACCACTGTTGTCTTCTGTGGACGTCCAGGCCCTTTTTGTGTTGCAGAGCTCACCAGTGCATTCTTTTTTGCCGGACTGCGTAAGCGGAGCCAGCCTAGAAGAGCGAATGTCTCTTACTGACTGACTGACTGACTACACCTTGTTAAATAGCGTAGTGGTTAGAGACTGGTCCCGTGTTCGACTCCTGTAACAGTCTAAACACATTATGCCTGCGGTTCAGGACAGACAAAAACTTCGCTGTTTTCTGTAGTGATGGCCAAACGTGGCTTCATTAGCGTTATTTTAGGAGCAGGATATTATGCTGGCAGCACTCAGATTTTCATTATCACAATAAAAGCCATCATTGAAATGTATAAGGCCATATAGTTAACAATCTAGTATGTAAAAAAACAACAGATAAGAACAACATTGGAATGGACATTAAACATAAAATGACAGACTAGATTGACAAAGTAGATTAACTATATCTCCTTATATAGTTCAATGATGGCTTTTATTTTGAAAAAGAAAATCTGAGTTAGCGCCGCTAGCATAATATCCTGCTGCTAGAAGAACGGCCATCACTAGTTTACTATTATATTGCGACTATTTCTGGTGGAATTTCGAATTGTCTTAGGATTTCTTCAGGATAGTCAAACACTTCACTGGCTACACAATTCTCTAATCTTTTCACTTGATGTAAAAGTCTGTTATCATCACCTATATTGATACAGTAGTTATTGTATCAATGTCATTCACAAATGGCTAATAAGCCAGTGGCAAAAGCCTTGAAGTTAATAGATGCTATTTCTGGTGGTGGTAAAATTAATAAGAAACGTTACAAAGTTTAACACAATGCGTAATGGCGTCTAGTGACATATTACTGGCTAATAAGCTTTTAAATGGGCCAGTAGCAAAAGTCATGCAGTTCATAGATACTATTTGTGGTGGAGGTAAACTTAATAAGAAATGTTACTCAGTTTAACACGTTGGTTAATGGTGTCTAATGAAATATTCAAACTTGCCGTGATGTTAATGCATGACAATATTATATAATTTCAATATGCTATACTGACACCCGGCATGCTATACTGACACCCGGCAAATGGTCAGCTCTGTGGCGTAGTGGTCAAAGACGCACAGCCTTTCACGTGGACGACCTGGGTTCGAATCTTGAGAGGGCAGCCACGATCAACACTTTCTATTGCGGGCCGGCTGAACTAGGCTTGCCTGGTTTCTTGTTTTCTCAGAATGTAGTAAACTGTTGAATTTGCCACTTCAAATGTTCCTGCTATCTCTCTTATGGATTTTTTTTTGCTGCCTTAGGGTGGCCTGTTTCACATGCATTTAGAGTTCCTTTGGCCACGGGTTGTGGGTTCACAGCAGCAGCTTCCAAATGCAAATGGCACCCCTTGAATCAACTCCAGACCTTTTGCCTGCTTAACTGATGAAGTAATGAAGGAATTGCCCACACCTGTCCATGAAACAGCTTTTGCGTCAATTGTCCAGTTACTTTTGGTCCCTTGAAAAAGAGGGGGCTATGTATTACTAGGCCTGTAATTCCTAAACCCTTCCTCCAATTTGGATGTGAATACCCCAAAATTAAACCTGAGAGACTGCACTTTGAGTCCATATTCATTATTTAACTGTAACTTGAATATATTTTGGTACACAGCCAATTATTCCTGTTATTTCCTGTTGATCACAATCCCTTGCACAGTAAAAGAGGAGCGGTTTCCACAATTTTCTCGTCTTTTCACTTGACAGAAGAGTCAGTTATCATCACCTGTGTTCATAGTTATTTTATCAATGTCAATCACGAATGAAAGAGAAATGAATGTTGTTGTGCCAAGAAATGAAATGGCACAAAACAAATGATCCATTAGGATTTGTTCAGGATAGACAAAAACTTTGCTGGCTACAACCTTCAGTAGCTACCTTATAGTAAGCCTAAAATAAAACTGAAGTTATATAGCAGAACTATTTGTTACAATCATAGTTTTGAAGTACGGCATGGTAGAAAAACACATCTTATGACAGTTGGCGAATAGGCTGTCAGAGTTTACTCTATTGTATTTAATAGACAAATGCATCAGTCGCTTATTTGTTACATCAACTCATTTGATGAGTTTTATCCTATCAGCCAATATGGCCGTTAAAATTCCCGAATTCCAGCCGTATAGAATAGCTACCAAACATGTTTTAAATAGCCATACAGTATAATAGCCTACATTTAAACAGCAATAAAACACAAATTTTATGATCCAACAAATGTTTTTTTATTTAAATTAGTCAGCATAATGCTCTTCAGAATATTTGGGTACTGAGCATACAGTATAGGCGACACCAGAGACGTTGCTATGATCTCATTGTCCTCTGGGTTAATTTTCTTAATTGATCCTCTTCCTCTTTTTAACAGCAAGCCCTAATCGTGGCAAGCGAATTGAGCCGTTTGCTTGCCAGACTCCAACCTTTATACTAATAATCTGAATTATTATTTTTAAATAGGCGAATGGATTCTAAAATCAACTCCTAATAAATTGTATACAAATGTGAATATGATATCACACCAATAAAAAATATTATTTTGATTGAGCATAAAAATAAAATAAAAAGCCAAAATCGCAGCTT
>JACXGI010000398.1:35356-76105 GCA_016801175.1 Esox masquinongy
TCCCTAAGAAGGCCGAAATTTAGGAAGAAACCTAGAGAGGACCCAGGCTCAGAGGGGTGACCAGTCCTCTTCTGGCTGTACCGGGTAAACATATTAAGAGTACAATTGTAATAATTAATAAGTGCACGTGGGCTGAGTCCAGAGTCTATTTAAACTTAGTCCAGGTCGGAAGCATGACCAGATGGACAAGGACAGGGACGACACAGGGAGGAGGGGGAGGTGTCAGCACAGTGGCAGCTGAAATCGTCAGGTATCGCCTTGATCTGCAACACAACCAGGAGGAATTTGGACCGGGACAGCAACGGGTCTTTCAAGCCTGGTACTCCTCAGGTGTGGGCCAGGACCTCATGTCCTCCTAAGTTTAAAACGGCAGGAGACAGGAAAAATTAAGCTTTCTGCGCTTTTGAAATTGCACATGTTCAAATTGCAATTCCAGATAATTAGTATTTTCATGAATTTTGAAATTTCAAAATATTTCATGAATAAGATTGCAATACTAAGTTTAGAGGTAAAACTGATTTTGTCGCGCTGCATGTGATCAACTATGTCATCAACTTTACACTTCGTTCTCATTGTTAAGTTAATTCACAGGGAGCGTCATCCTTTATCTGGGGGTATCGCCCATTAAGAGTGATTTGCGTCTGCATGGGGACTCTCTGGCCACCTAGCTATCGCAATTTTTACATTGCCTGATCGAAATAATTTGAGCCACATCGCAATTATTTTTATAGACAAGGATCTTTTTGCACAATGTTTTGATTTCAGAATCATGATTCCAATCTGAATAGCGGATTTTATATTTACTGTACACCTGAATTCATTAATAAATGTGGTTAAAACGTTTTCTCATGTGTATCATAATATAGTGTCCCACTTTACCTAACAATGTCCCACTCAAAAAAAAGAATAGCCTACATAGAAGGATTATTTCTAAGAACACAGGCAATAATATTGTTTGTTTATTAGGCCCTACAATTGTACTAAATGAAAATTACACAACACTTAAATGATTCTAAACTATTCCATTAGAATTTAGTTTTAATTTCCGTCTCATTTTGATGATGTACAAGGTAAAATAAGACACTGTCGATCAGGTTGCTATGATCAAAGGATATTGGCATGAATAGCCTTACAAAGGTCTAAAGCATGGTTGCTTGATAAACACAATAAATTTGATGGATAAATAAAGGAAAGGATGATTTACAATTAGCCTACACTGTCACGGTGCCACCCGTGATCAAGCCAGCCTCCAGCTGCTGGCACCACTTTTGCGGTGCCGCATTCTTGGTCTCCACTATTAAGCACACCTGTACCTGATCACATCACCCAGGACTTCCCATCACACCAAATCCTCATTACTAGGCCTACAGCTAAGGAAAACTGTGCACCAGGGTTTACGTTATCCGGCAAAGGCTTTTTGCTGTTATCAGGTGTATTGTGCTATGAAAATATCAACCTCCAAAATGTCAGGTGGGAAATATGCCAAATTAATAAGAAAATAGATTAATAGCATATTAAATAGGCTGATATTGTGTGACCTGTATGATCTGTTGCCAAGAAAACAGCGAGCCTCTGCTCACTCACAATAAGACATTACTGAGTCATGTGACTAAGCTTGGCGCGAGAATCGAAAGCTGCACACTCCGGCACCGGCTCAAGCATAAGACTCCGAAATGTCGAAGCCAAAGCAGACATAACCCGGCCGGTTTTTAAAAAATCTAGTGATGGTGCAACTGGCCAGCAAATGAGGTTCAGTAAATGATCTGAGCCAATAGTATAACTTTCCGCAGAGCCTGTCAAAGTTTTTTTTGCATTCGTGGGCTAGACATCCTATGGAAACCGACATCATACGCATGGTAGCCTATTTTTTGAGACGTTTCAAATATTGACCTCAAAATTCCTTAGTCAGATTGGAAACATGACTGGAATCAAAATATTGTGCAAAAAGATTATCTATAAACATAATTGCGATCTGGCTCAAATTATTTAGATATGGCAATTATGTAGCTAATAAATGCGACAGCCCTACAGTTGGTATACAGTATTTAAACTGAGTATATGCTACGCTCACAAAGATTGTGATCCAACAAATGTTTTTTATTTAAATTAGTCAGCAGAATGAGCTCTACACAGAGTTTGTGTTCTATTGCTGTTTAAGTGTAGACTATTATACAGTACGGCTATTTAAAACATATCTGATAGCTCGTCTGTATGGCCGGAATTCTGGAATTTTAACGCCATATTGGCTGATTTGATAAGACAAATGAGACTGCGCTTGTCTATTAAATAATAATGATGCGAAATTAGGCTACATTGCGGCATTGCAAAACTATTCTAAACTTGATTTAAACATACTGAAATTTAGACGCAACTTTTATTTATTTGTCAATGCAATTGATTTGGAACATACCATTTTGAACACCTTCCTTCGATGACTTTTCCTAAATAGGTGTAGCATATATGACATTGTTCCTTTGTCAGAATTATATACTCACAAACTGAAAACTATTTAGAGACTAATTACCTTTTGTTTTATATTGTATTCCTACTTAACTGATTAGGCATGGGAGAGTACAAGTATTGTAACAGGCGCTTTGTCTCACCCGTCCCTCTCTGGGTTAATGTGGAGTAATTAACAGTAATTTGTCGACTTTAGGCCTTTGTACAGTAAATAAACTAATTACATGTTGTGTTCAAACTTTAGAAAAAAATAAATTGTTATTTACCATATTAATGAAACATTGATGGGTTTAACGTGTAGCCTATTGCCTGTTTAACAAACTAAGCGCCCTTCCTGTAAACATGCTATGTTAAACGCTTGAATTATATTTTCGCTTGGGTCTGCTGTGGCATATTGTACTTTATCAAAGAAATCTGGTGGGAAAAGTAATTTCTTATTTTTTTATTTTAATAAGTTTTCAATGATAAAAACACATGCAGTCTTCAGGAAATATTCGTGCAGAAAAGTGGCATCAATGACGCAATATGTAATGTATTTGGTAAAAGTCTGCAATTAGCCTACATAAATATTAACTTAATCATTGTAAGCAACAGCTATATTTCCAGTAAAATATTTGTATTTCGGTTTAAATAATTACAATTAACGAAAAGGAGGAGATTCACGTGTGTAGACCTATAACATGGAATCAAACACAGCAACATAGCATTCCATGAATAGGATTATAGTCGACAATATTCCTCCGATTTGAATGTTTTATTCTGGCCATATAAGTACAGACGCAGGCTTGAATAACAGCAGTTTCAGATGGGTGTCGACGTTCTCACAGATGCCTCCTGGAGGCCACTCTAAATTTTTATTTTATGTTTTTGTCCACGCCGCACGGCACTGCAACTTGCCGCGGTATAACGAGGCATACTGCGGCATGCCTCATCGTGGACCGCCCCCTTGACGCTGGAATTAAAAGCGCGACATCTGTACATACTGCTGTTTTGTTGACCGCTTTGATATGACTGTTAAATGTGAGGTCTATCAGAACACCAAGATTACGCACTTGTTTCCTGGTTTTTAGGGCCCGCGAATCCAGCATTTTACTAATACTAGTTCTTTTATTTTTGTTGCCAAACACAATCTGTTTTATCTTGGTTTAATTGTAGACAATTTTGGTTAATCCGGGTATTTGTGCTCTACACAATGACACAGTGAGTCTATTGAGCTGTTGTCATATGGTTCGAGAGCCATATATATTTGAGTATCATCAGCATAGCTATGGTAGTTACTGTTGTTGTTCTGTAGAATTTGGCCCAGAGGTAGCATGTAGAGATTGAACAGAAGCGGTCCGAGAACTGATCCCTGGGGAACTCCGCATGTCATAGCCACCCTATCAGATTCATGATTACCAATGATGACAAAGTAACTCAACTAGATAAGATAAGGCCATCTAGATAAGATCTGAACCAATTAAGGACTGTCCCGGAGAGCCCTACCCAATTTTCCAGCCTATCTAGAAGTGTTCTATGATCTACAGTGTCAAATGCTGCACTGAGATCTAATAGAACCAGAACTGTTATTTTATCGAAATCAGTATTCAGTCGTTTATCATTTAAAACTTATCAGGGCCATTTCAGTACTGTGGTGAGGTCGGAAGCCTGACTGAAATTTGTCTAAGAGACAAATTAATGAGTTGATTGAAGACAACCACCTCAATGATCTTGGCCCTAAAAGGGAGATTTGATACAGGTCTATAGTTGTTCATTATAGATGCATCCAGTGTTCTCTTTTTAATAGGGGCTTAATGGCGGCTGTTTTTTAGAGAGCAGCTGTTTTTAGAGTGATCGTTGGTACGGTACAGTGTTATTGTTAGACTGTGTAGTTCTGATGGTCCATCTAATACCTAGAATTTTTTCACCAAAGAAACACGCAAATTCATTGCATTTCACAGTGGACATGAGTTCTGATGCTATCTGCTTTAGGGGGTTTGTAAGCTTGTCGACCATGGCAAATAGAGTGCGGGTATTGTTGATATTCTTGTTGATCATTCCCGATAATTTTCGCTGTCTATACCTGCGTAACTCATAGTTGATGCTGCATAGGCTTTGTTTATAGATGTCATAGTGGATTTCAAGTTTAGTTTTCTTCCATGTATGTTCCGCTTTCCTGCATTCTCTTTTCAGGGTGCTTACCGTCATGGTGGTTCTCCATGGTGTTTTCTGTTTGGTCATAGTTTTCTTTACCTTTACCGGTGCAACACGATCCATGACATTCAATATTTTGGCATTAAAATTATCCTGGAGTACATCAACTGACTCAGCACTTATTGTTGGAGAGATAGCTGTGGCTTAAATTAACTGAGCATTGGTACTCTCTTTAATGAACCTTTTCTTAACAGAAACAGAGTTTACTGAAACATTCAGGGTGATAAGTGATTCAAAAAAGACACAGAAATGATCAGACAGGGCCATGTCTTTAACCATGACAGACGAAATATCGAGACCTTTAGAGATAACCAGATCTAGAATGTGGCCTTGAGTGTGTGTACGCTCATTCACATGTTGAGTGAGATCAAAAGTGTCTAGTTGTGCAAAACGTTCTTTGGCATTATTGTCCATATTATTATCTATGTGGATGTTAAAATCCCCTGTAATAATAAACAAGTCATAATCAACTGATATAACAGAGAGTAGTTCAGCAAAATCATCAATAAAATTTGCAGTATATCATGGAGGTCTGTAAATGGTTAAAAACAAAATTTTGGGGCACCCTTAAATGTAAAACAGAGGTATTAAAAATAAATAAAATTACCTAGTGTATTTTCTTTGCACTGGAATGTATCTTTGAATAGGGCAGCCACTCCTCCTCCTTTCCTACCATTTCGACACATATTCATATAACCAAATTTATCAGGTGCTGTCTCGTTAAGAATAGCAGCACTACAGTCTTCTGTTAGCCACGTTTCAGTGAGAAACATAAAATCTAGGTTGTAGGATATTATAATGTCATTTACCAAGAATTATTTGTTGGCGAGAGATCTGATATTAAGTAAAGCCAGCTTAATAGATGTAAAAGGGGGTTCATCGACTAGTAGGTTGACGTGTTATAGTTAACAGATTAGACATCTTTACTTTATAAGTTTCATGCACTCGATCGATTCCTTCTATTTCTGATCAACACAGGAATAGTGCTCCTGTAGAAGTTGGTGAGAGTTTTTACAGACATGCCAAACTTCTTGAATCTCCTCAGAATGTAGAGTACAGTTTTCACAGCTGAGTTCGCTTGCCTGGACAGAGTGAGGTCATCTATTTATGCAGGTGCAACCCAGCAGGCACAAAACGTACTAGGCAGCAACTGAAGATGAAATAAAAATATACTTCAAACAGGAAAAGTCAATAGTTTGAATCAGTACAAGCAATTGTGATGCTGTTTAGCCTCCCCTACCTAATTAAATACCTTTCAGTGGCTACATGCAACATATAATTAAGTAGTAGGTGACAATTTCTAAGCAAAAAATAAGTACTATTCTCGAAAAAACTACAATCTTTTGTTGGCCTATCTGCACATTAATGCTGTGGAAAGACTTCCTATTCACAATCTTCTTCATTTACTGAAGGAGCAGTCATAGGAGTATGAGTGCCATCTATACAGCCAATCACTCCTGGAAACCCTAAAATATTAACTGATTTGTGCTTCAAGTTGCAAAGCATACTAAATAAACTGATTACTGCTTAGACTGATACCTGCAATTCTGTGGACTTCTTTTTTGCCGGACTGCGTAAGCGGAAGAAGAGCGAATGACTCTTACTGAGTGAGTGAGTGACTGACTACCCCTTGTTAAATAGCGTAGTGGTTAGAGAAGCGGACTTGTGAACTATAGGTCCCGAGTTTGTATCTCCTCGCAGGCGATGCGTAGTATGTATTATGAATTATTCTGTATATACGAAAACTTCGCTGGCTAATACCGTTAGTATCTACATTATGGTAAGCCTGAAATAAAACAGTTTACGGTTATATTGCGACTGTTTCTGGTGGATTTTCGAAGTACGCATCCGTGCATGCGTTTTGGGTCAGGATAGACAAACACGTTTGCTGGCTTAACAACGTAGTTATGATATCTTAAGCCTTAACTGAAACTTTATACGGTTATATTGCAACTGTTTCTGGCATGGAATAGTTCTGGAATAGTTCATCTTCAGTCTCGCTAGCAATTGCTCAATTCTTATGATTATTCCTAGGAAGTTAGTAGATACTAGTAAGCCTATTTATCACAATCCTCAATGGAGTCTAGCGACTGCTGAAACTTGTAATGCTGTGGCGTAGTGTTTAACGACAGTGTCTCTCATATGGAAGACCAAATCTATTGAGAGCAACGACATTTATTAATTATTTCTGGTAGATTCCAAGATTCTCTCTTTTCACTTGATGAAAAAGTTAGGTATCGTTGCATTTTGATAGTTATTGTATAAATGTAATTCACGAATGAAAGTACGTTGTTTTGCCATGAAAGAAAAAAATACGTTCCTATGCCATGTAATAAAATAGCTTTGGCAGACTCGCTAGCCATTGCTCAATTCTTATGACTATTCCAGTAAGTTAGTAGATACCGGTAAAGCTTATTACTGGCTAATACGCTGTTAAAACGGCCAGTGGCAAACGCAATACATACGCTATTTGTGGTAGAAGTAAACTTTGTAAGAAATGTTTGTCAGTTTAACTGTATCAATTTCAATCACGAATGGCAAATTAACTATTAAAACGGCCAGTGGCAAAATAGGATTTGTTCAGTACAGCTCCATGGTGTACTGGTTAACGACACAGCCTTTCACGTGGGTGACCCGGGTTCGAATCTCGAGATGGCAACACTTTCTATTGTGGGTTGGCTGAACTAGGCTTGCCTGGGTTCTTCTTTGATGAGTCTTATGGGTCTGTGAGTTAGGAACACTACTAAAGTGTACAGAAAACGTTTCAGTGCAGGATTCGCCTCAGACATAAGCTCAGCATCACCGATGATATACAGAAAACTGCAACACACTGAAATTGTCCCGAAATGAGAGCATGTCCACTATGTATCATAGGAACGTTATGAGGGCTGAGAATATTTTTCAGAAATGATTGATTGTGCAGAAAAAAGGTAATTCTCAAACAGATATAAATAATAGGGAATGATAAAACATCCAAGCGGGGTCTGATCACTCTCTCCCGATGGAGGTTTCTCTGGAGTGTTTGTGCTTCTACTGGCTCTTCAAGAAAAGGACACGCCCTGTCTGACACATTCAGATAGCAGGTTTCAGTGAAAGAGCAGGACAAAGTCAGTGTTAGTTGGAGAAAACCTGCTAGTGAGCAGGTTAGCTTCATGGAGTATGTTGCCGTAGTAACTGACTCAGAGAAATGCTGAACTGGCTTTTTGAAACTGTAAACCCAGAGTTTCCATCAATTCTGAGTCAACCTACTCTACATTTTCACTAAACCTGTTTTCTGAAATACCCCCAAGATGACACAAAATGGCAATTAAAGGTGAATTTCCCACACCTGTGGCTTTTTAAATTGCAATTAGTGTCTGTGTATAAATAGTCAATGAGTTTGTTAGCTCTCACGTGGATGTACTGAGCTGGCTAGGCACTGAGCCATGGGGAGCAGAAAAGAACTGTCAAAAGACCTGCGTAACAAGATAATGGAACTTTATAAAGATGGAAAAGGATTTAAAAATATATTCAAAGCCTTTCAAATGCCAGTCAGTACTGTTCAATCACTTATTATTATTAACTACTTATTATGTCTTGATACCAAGCCAAGGTCAGGTAGACCAAGAAAGATTTCAGCCAAAACTGCTGGAAGAATTGTTTGGGATACAAAGGAAAGCCCACAGGTAACCTCAGGAGAAATACAGGCTACTCTGGAAAAAGACGGTGTGGTTGTTTCAAGAAGCACAATACGACGATACCTGAACAAAAATGAGCGGCATGGTTGAGTTGCCAGAAAGAAGCCTTTACTGCACCTATGCTATAAAATAGCCCGGTTACAATATGCCCGACAACACCTTGACACGCCTCATAGATTCTGGCACACTGTAGTTTGGAGTGACGGGGACTATTGATGTTACGTAAATGGAAGTATGCAGACCGGGTGACATTATTAATGTGAGCTTGAAATGAGTGTGCTGTCGAGGATGACACCCAGACTCTTAACCTGAGGGGAGTGAGAAACTGAGGAGTTATTGATGGAAAAAGAGAAACTGTCATGTTTTGTCAGAGTGGATTTGGTGCCAATGTGGAGAACCTCAGTTTTGTCGTTGTTAAGTTTGAAGAAGTTGCAGGAAAACCAGGATTTGATTTCCGTTAAGCAATCAGAGAGGGAGGTGGGTGGGAGGGTTGAGTTAGGTTTAGTTGACAGGTATAGCTGGGTGTCATCCGCATAGCAGTGGAAATGGATATTGAATTTACGGAAGATATGACCAAGAGGAGGTAGATAAACAGAAGTGGCCCTAGGACAGAGCCCTGGGGAACACCGGTAATGACAGGAGATGGATGTGATTTGAAAGTTTTGAGTTGGATGAATTGAGCGCGGCCAGAAAGATAGGATTTAAACCAGTCCAAAGGTGTGTCAGTTATACCAATAGAGACTAGTCTGTCAAGGAGGATGTTATGAGAGATGGTGTCAAAGGCCGCACTCAGATCAAGGAGGATGAGAATGGTTAATAGTCCTGAGTCAGCTGCCATGAGAAGATCATTAGTGATTTTTACCAGTGCTGTTTCAGTGCAATGGCAGGGGCGGAAGCCAGATTGGAATTCTTCATAGAGGTTATTGTCAGACAAGTGTGCAACTGTTTTTTGAGGATTTTAGATAGAAAAGGCAGGTTAGAAATAGGACGGAGGTTAAAATTGTTGGGGTCTGCACCAGGTTTCTTAAGTATAGGAGTTATTGCAGCTGATTTTAGAGGTGAAGGAACAGTGCCAGAGGTGAGAGAAGAATGTATAATGATAGTTATTAGGGAGGAGAGAGAGGGTAAGCAGGCTTTTACCAGGGTGGTAGGTAGAGGGTCTAGCTGACAGGTAGTTGGCTTTGACTTTTGAATAAGGACAGATATTTTAGCAACAGAAGGAACCGTGAAACTCGAAAATGCATGAGAAAGAGGGGCTGAGAGACCTGAGAGAGACAGACCGTGAGAAGTAGTAGTTGTCAGTTGCTGGTGGATCTTATGAACTTTGGGTTTAAAAAATGACATCAGGGAGTTGCAATAGGCATTTGAGTACAGATGAGGTGCAAGAGAGTCCGGTGGTCGTAAAATTTTGTTGACCATGGAGAACAGGGCTCTGGTGTTTCCTTCACCTGAACTAATTAAGCCTGCATAATAAGTGGATTTGTCTATAGAAAGAGCATCCTTGTAGTTTAGAATGTGGTCCTTATACATTTATTTGTGCACAATGAGTCCAGTTAGCCGACCTGGCTAGGCTGGCTATGACACTGTGGTCAACTTTCTGTCTGGAGTTTATTGGAGGGTGGCGAGTTGAAGACCAGATGGATTGTATTGGTTTGGAGTCGTCGATGTGATAACTCTGTCGGGGACCACGATGGATATACTTCCGACGGGAATGACGAACAATATCCAGACAACGATGTAATGCCAATGGTGGATCAGACAGGTGGAAACGTAGTTGCAGGAGCTCAGCAGCTGTGTATTGGAGTACCGCTGTCGTTGGATTGAGTATGAAAGACAGGGCAGTCCAGGCGAGCACGAACCATACAAATAACTTGTTAATCCACATGGTTGCCGGAGACGATGTTGAGCCAAATGAGGGCTTCGGGCAGGGAAAACATCCCAGTGAGGAGCGGGAACCCGGCGATACATAACAGGTAAGCAAATCGTTAACCAAAAATTGCTATATAAGTTTACAACCTTGCTAAGGTCAGTAGAGAAAGCGAGAGATCAAAGTCAGAGGACAAAAATGACTAGAAATAATTAAAAGAGGGCCCGGAGAGTAGCGGCAGCCAACCTCGCCAGCGTTCACTCCCGTCCCGTGACAGTCAGCAAACCACTCTCGACCTTAAGACTTTGCATGACCTGGAGGCATTTTGCCAAGACGAATGGGCAGCTATACCACCTGCGAGAATTCGGGGCCTCATAGACGACTACTACAAAAGACTGCACGCTGTCATTGATGCTAAACGGGGCAATACACAGTATTGAGAACTATGGGTATGCAGACTTTTGAACAGGGGTCAGTTTTTTTTTTTTTTGTTGCCATGTTTTGTTTTATGATTGTGCCATTCTTTTATGGCCTACAGATGAATGTGAATCCCATGAGAAATAAAAGACGTGTAATGCCTGCTCTCTCAATTTATTATTATTATTTTTTTTTACAAATAATACATACAGCTCTGGAAAAAATTAAGAGACCACTCCTAATTTTTCTTAAATCAGCATCTCTACATGTATGGCAGCCATTCCATTCCAGTGTCTGTTAAATTCCAACACAGGCACACCTCATTTTATTTAATTAGGTACTGATTAGGTGAATACCTGAACCAAATCTAATGAGGAAAAGTATAAAAACCACTGCTGTGGTCATCACTATCCTCCTGCAATAGGGCCAGCTGGATGGCAAAAACAGTGCAAGTAGTACCTCAAAGGTAATTTGAATAAAAAAATGACTATTTAGCATGACAAAAGAGTTGAAAAGAAAAGCTTTGAGTGAGGAAAAGAAGGGTTCAATTCTGGCTTTCCTGGCAGAGGGATACAGTGAGCGTCAGGGTGCTTCCATCCTGAAAATTTCAAAGACGGCGATTCAAGCAACAGACATTGGGGACAACAAAGCTACAGACTGGCAGAGGGCAAAAACGACTGTCCACTGACCGAGATGACCTTCATTCCAATGTCACTCAACAACCATAGGATGACATCAAGTGACCTACAAAAAGAATGGCAAACAGCAGCTGGGGTGAAGTGCTCAGCGAGGACGGTTCGAAACAGGCTCCTAGGGGAAGGGCTGAAGTCGTGCAAGGCTAGAAAAAAGCCCTTCATCAATGCGACGCAAAGAAGAGCCAGGCTGAAGTTTGCAAAAGACCATAAGGATTGGACCGTAGAGGAATGGAGTATGGTCATGTTCTCTGACGAGTCAAATTTTCAACTTTGTCCAACACCTGGTCGTCTAATGGTTAGACGGAGACCTGGAGAGTCCTACAAGCCACAGTGTCTCGCACCCACTGTGAAATGTGGTGGAGGATCGGTGATGATCTGGGGATGCTTGAGCAAGGCTGGAATCGGGCAGATTTGTCTTTGTGAAGGATGCATGAATCAAGCCAAGTACAAGGTTATCCTGAAAGAACACCTGCTTCCTTCTGCTCTGACAATGTTCCCCAACTCTGAGAATTGTTTTTTCCAGCAGGAAAATGCTCCATGCCACACAGCCAGGTCAATCAAGGTGTGGTTGGAGGACCACCAGATCAAGACCCTGTCATGGCCAGCCCAATCTCCAGACCTGAACCCCATTGAAGACCTCTGGAATTTGATCAAGAGGAAGATGGATGGTCACAAGCCATCAAACAAAGCCAAGCTACTTGAATTTTTGTGCCAGGTGTGGCATAAAATCACCCAACAGCAATGTGACAGACTGGTGGAGAGCATGCCAAGACGCATGAATGCTGTGATTAAAAATCAAGGTTATTCCACCAAATATTGATTTCTGAACTCTTCCTAAGTTAAAACATTAGTATTTTGTTGTTGAAAAATGAATATGAATTAGTTTTTTTTGCATTATTTGAGGTCTGAAAACAATGGATCTTTTTTGGTTATTTTGACCAGTTAAATAAATACTCTAAATGACAATATTTTTATTTGCAATTTGGAAGTACTGTTGTCAGTAGTTTATAGAATAAAACAAAACTGTTCATTTTACTCAACCACAAACCTATGAATAGTAAAACCAGAGAAACTGATCATTTTGCAGTGGTCTCTTAATTTTTTCTCCTAATTGTATATTGCCATTTCTCCAAGGGTATGCAAACTTTTGCGCACAACTGTATAAACTTTGCCCATTGCCACTGTAGTTGAAGCTGCCCTAGGTAGTATTTTCTCAGTAAAAAAACAATTACAGCGTTTCGCGATTACTCACTACTCACTCTCACCTTTATAATATGAAACATTTAATTACCTGTCCCAAAAAAAGCGATATCTAGAGTTTGTTATTGTTAGCCATGATAACGTAAGCTTAGGGTTCCTGGTTGATAGCTATAGAAAGCTAGTCTTCTTTCGCTTCTTTGTAGTTTTCGTAGTATATGCTCTAGTAGACAAGGGAGGAAGTGGCAGTTTGTCATCCTGGTTTTTAGCTGCCATTATAGTTTCTTACAGTAAGCGAGCTTCGCTCTTGTACTTATGCCATGTATATAATCCAGGTAACATGTGCGTTCACAAAATAAACCAAGGAGGAAAGCCCGCCTCACGGAAGACGATTGGCTGGAACAGGATTGCTGGAACAGAATTGCCTGGAAAGTAGCGGCAGGCTCCAAAAATTATAAATTGACATTTCACTGGCACTGAACTGTCTGTGTTGCTAAACAACTCTTACAGGGTTTCATCAGCTTACACAACATGTTTATAGGGGATAAAACGTTTTTTTTTTTTTTTTACGGAACTAATCCTACCTAGTGGAGCTTTAACTGGAAAGCTGTTATTTTCCCTGACGGGACCTGAAGGAAACGGAAGGTCCTCAAGCTCCGCCTTGTCAATAATGTTTGACATTTTTATTTACAAGTCTGCGTTACATGTTCTTGGCTACTTCAGTTGCTAAGTTACGGCTCCAGGATCCATCTCCGGGGGGATACTGAGTTTAGAATGTTATTTTCAAACACAAAAAAGTAACGTGTGTGTGGTTTTAAACTAGACTATATTAATTCGGATCACAACACGTACCGAACCGAATGTCCTAGATATGTGTACCGTTACACCCCTAGCATCCGTGCATGCTTTTTGGGGTAATATGGATCACAACCCCTTGCCCACTAAAAGAGGAGGAGTTTCCATGATTTTTTCGTCTTTTCACTTGACGAAGAAGTCAGTTATCGTCACCTGTATTGGTAGTTATTGTATCCATGTTATTCACAAATGAAAGAAAAACGAACGTTGTTGTGTCATGAAATAAAATGGCTTTGGCAGTGTAAAGTTTGTCTTAAGTCTCGCTAGCAATTGCTCAGTTCTTATGACTGTTCCAAGTTGTAAGTTAGTAGATACTAGTAAGCCTTTTACTGGCTAATAAGCTGTTTAAACAGCCAGTGGCATAAGCCATACAGTTCATAGATGCTGTTTGTGGTAGCAGTAAACTTAATAAGAAACATTAGTCAGTTTAACACAATGCTTAATGGTGTCTAGCGAAATATTACAACTTGGCATGATGTTAATGCGTGACAAAATTGTCTAATGTTGACACGCTATATCGACACTCGGCACACATATAGCTTAGTGGCGTAGTGGTTATAGACACAATCTATCGCATAGGAGACCCCGGTTCGAATCCAACGAGGGCAACAAAATTCATCCCTTCTAATCACGGGCCAGCCGAACTAGGCTTGACTGGTTCCTTTTCTTGTTGAGATGTGGAAATAGGTTGGCTGTTATGCGGTGTATAACCATACAGCACGTTTTGTAGAGTGCAACAGCTTGAGCAACGTCTTTTGGCTTAAAGCCAAAGTACTTCCAAGCTATCGAGGAGGCATTCTTTTTGGCTACTGACGTTTCCTCTTCGATATCTGTTGTTTCTTTGTCATCATCTTACTCATCTTCTTACTGTTCTGTTCTTTCTTTTCTTTCGCTCCTCTGACTCGTTTCGCTGTCTCTCTCTCTTCACTCATACACTGTAGAAGTATGCACACAAGTCACGTGGTGGCCCGGTGTCAGTAAGACCTAACGTCGGGCCAGTACACAAAGACAACCACTGGCCCACATCAGCCAGTGCTTAATTTCCCCATTTAAAATCATAATATCGTATTAAAACGTTTGCTTGTCATCTTTGTCACTATTCCCGCTTCAAATTTCGCTTTTTCTCAAATTTCGCTTGTTCTCGCATTAAAATGTCTGTATCGCTCATTCTCCCCCCTCCGTGTGGTACAGTCCCAGTGTCGTCTTTTTGACCAATAATATTTGTTCGCTTGTCTGTTTTGGCCAATCATATTTCATAGTGCATTCTAGAGCGGGACCCAGACATTGCATCGTACGAGGCAAAGCGAATGCGATCATTTTTGTCTTTGTGGAAAGAACTGTTTCCATTTACATTTTCTAGAAAGAGTAAACAGCGATATCCATTGATACAACACTTGTTTTGGCACTAATTGTTTTCGGGGAACACATGGAGAACTATATCAATATACCTTAGCCTTCCCATTTTGGAAAACCAAATATATCTTATATTTTTAACGCTATATCGGTTGCCCTGTTCAATTCCATTGTAGCCCGGAGAGAGGCTTCCTTTAAAAATTTAAAAAAACAGAGAACTCTAATCATTCCAAAACAGTGTCTCTACAGTCCAGGATTATGCTAGATAATCTGAAAAAAGGCCCCAGGTTCAAAAATAGTGAACCTTACCTTTAACAATGCCATGTCTCTACAGGTTAGGAGGTCCAGATCCTCTGGACTACATCAGCATGTACCGCAATGTGGGCTGCGACGCGCAGAACGTACAAGAACACTGGCACTATGTCAGCTTTGGACTCAGCGACCTGTATGGAGACAACAGAGTTCATGAGTAAGTACTGAAATTTCAGCTTAGAATCATAGTTCTGGCAGACTAAGCTTTCCAGGTTACACATGCACAGCATTCAGCACTGTCCTCACTTTTCATGATCCTCTGAAGTAGTTTTGTAACTATGACAACGTTCTTCCCTCGTAGTGTTCTTCAGTATAGACTGGCCAGCTGTTATCCCCACATAATTCCCAGCATTCTCCCCACCTCTTAGGGCTGCTCCTCTTTACACAACGCCCATTTTCGATGCACGTTTGCGTTCATTTTGGATTGGTACTGGGTGGATGGAGGGAGTAATTAAATGTAGCTAAACAGGAAGGTGGTGTTTTGTGTGGATTGTCTCGGGTCATATAGGGAGAACACGGTATTTGGCTTTTTAAGCTAAACATACACCTGAAGATGTAGGAGGCGTGTATAGCTTGAATTATGCTTCTATTCTGAACGTGTATCATTAGGTTTACAGGTCAGGAAGGCCCCAGTGGCTTTGGCTTTGAGCTGACTTTCAGGCTGAAGAGAGAAGTGGGAGAGACAGCACCCCCTACCTGGCCAGCTGAACTCATGCAGGGCCTGGCCCGCTACGTCTTCCAGTCAGGTAAGAACGTTTGTAGACGTGGATATCGCGAAAGTTCTTGAGTTACTTTGCAAACATCCCACTCATCCTGTTTTCAGAAAACAGGCAGTACACTAATAAGCACACTCAAGCTAGCACTGAATCAGCGTATTCACCATGGGATGCAGAGTTGTGACTGCTCATTTTTCATATTGGCATTGCTGCCAGATGGGTAGGTTTCCTTCACAACTGGTCAATTTCTAATGGGCTTGGACGGGTCGATTTACCGAGAGTTGTATTGAACATCGTGTTTGAGTGGTTCTTTTTTTTTTGTGGAGTCCGCAAAATCGGGCAACTTTGCATACTGGACCAAACCGGTCCTGACATCGCGGGGATCAGTAACGTCGGAAAAACATGTTGATCTGCTTATCTTTTACACCCAAAATATTTCAGTTAAACTAAATAACGTTTAAACTAGGCCTACATCCCATACACATAAAAAAAAAATAACGTCTCAGATGACTTCTAGTAGAATTACATATTTTTTTTTAAAGGGAGTTTGTGAGATCGACAAAGATAACTAGTGAAAAGATGATTAGGTTAGGATATGTACAGGGTTCCCGCGGCTCCTTAAAGTCTTAAAAGGTCTAAAAATAAAATCAGAGAAATTAAGATCATAGATTGTCTTAAGTTCACTGTAAATATGCTCTAGATACTAAATTTGCAGATAGTGCATTTAAGGCTGATGGGAAAATTGTCACGCACAATGGCACGGCAGGTAAAACATCTAATTAGTATGTATTTGTTTGATTAGGTTAGTATTAGACAATGAGAGCCATTTATATATGTTTTACGTTACCTTAGCCAGCTACAGATGTTGACGTCTGACAGCATGTCATCTTTTCGTTGTCGTCAGTAGTTTCTAGATAGGGATGAGCCAAGATGGGGAGATGCAAGTTTAATGAAAAAATGGTTGGAGGATAAGTTTTGGAGGTGGTTGGAGCTGGCAGGAAACGAGTATGAGGTAAGGTGCAATTTGGTGGACCTAGACTGAAATTGAGAAGAGAGCAGCAGAGCTATGTCACATATCTTGTGGAGAGTTTGGGGTGGTGTTACGAAACAATGGTGGGAGTTATTGAACGGCTTACATAGGTGCTACACTACAGCCATTTAGCATTCAGCATTGCCATCAGCCGTTAACCGTTAAGGAATGCCTCCTTCAAAATAAATGACTGCTGCTACACTGCATGCGTTGAGTCACGTCCAGTGGCAGCGTCCAAGTTTCACGAAACGCTAAGGTTCAATTCTTGATGGCCGATGTGTGTTTATTCTGTCTTATGTGAAATAAATTGATTTTTGGGGGTGGATTGGGTGTATTAAAAAAAATCATACAAATAAATGGTAACTCATTGGCCTATTATGTAGGGAAAAATTACAGATTTGCAGCATATGTTTGTTTCTGGTCTTTGGGCTACTGGCATTACTTTTGTCAGCCTATTTTCTGGACTGAAGTTTTTTTTTTTGGAAGATTCCACAGTTCAGCTGACGAACCAACTTTGCTATGGTAAAAGCTAGATGATGGATGGCGAACTACTGATCATTGAAGTCGAGAAGTATAGGTTTTTATGTCCCAATTCACCCCTAATAAAGACATTACCGTGAAGCAGCAACTTAATAATTGTGAAAAACTTAATCAAAGATATTTGACTTACCCATTTTTAAATGGGTACTATTTTTAAATGAACTTTGTCTTACCTGACATATCTTATCCACTGTAATTGTCTTTACAGTTGTGACAATGTTTAGCCCCTAATTGACAGACGTATCTGGAATGTATTCATTATGCTTACTGTTTCTTAGTGTAACTGCCAAGTAAAGAATCTCACATTCTCTCAACACATTCCATTACTATTTTGCTACTTCAGCTTCCAATCAGTTTTGAAACGACAAATGTTTTCCTATAATGAATATACCCCTATTCTATGTTGGTCTGTGTTTGCCACAAGAAATTTAAACCCTTCAAATGCTATATCAGTATTATCGCGGTATGGATAAAATGTGCTGGGAATGTTCAAAATGTACTGATACACACACTGAAATCATTTCACCAAGTTTTATATTGAAAACCAATAAACCACAAAAACATATCCGCAAGCGGAAATGGCAGGGTCCTTTCCTTCCAGCACCACCAAGGCACCCATTTATTCTTAATTCATTGTCATTCATTCCCCATTAACTCACATTCTTTCCCCACTGACTCCCATTCTTTCCCTGTAGACTTCTTGTGCATTCCCCATGGACTCCCATTGAATCACCTTTGACCCCCATTCATTCCCCATTGCCCCCCATTCATTCGCCGTAGACTCGCATTCATTCCCCCTTGACTTCCATTAATATCCTATGGAGCCCCATGCATTTGATGATTACAACACCACCATCAGGCTGATCAGCCTAAAACTTTGTGGAAGCCTTCCTGCCATAGGCCTGAGCCCATATACTAAGTTTGGTTGCAGTAGGGCACATCATCTTGCATTAATGAGCATTTGAATTGAGACCATGCCCTCAGGAGTTTTCATTGGCTCATATCGGCCATTCTGTTAAAGATATCAACAATCCTTATACCGAATCTTTAGATACTCTTCCCAAGATGCTATATAATGAGCGGCGTGAAGATCAGTCCTGTGCTGTAGTTGAAGATAACTTTTTAGTGTTTTAGACAAAATTCAAAATGGTGGAAAATCCAAGATTGCGGACTTTATGGGTTCTTCAGGCAAATTTCTTCTATAGGTGAAGAAAGACCTGTGGACTGAATATCAGACCTCTAGGTTATACTGGGCAGAATTGCCAGTGGGGCTTTTGGAGCAGATTAGATTGCTTATTATAGCACCACCTATGGGTCAGTTGGACTCATTGTCTAATGGATGAATTTGGCAGACGGTATACACCTATCTGCCAAGTTTCATGCCTGTAGCGCATACCATCTCACGGGAATATGAGGCCAAAAAAGGAATAATAATAATAAATATATCAGCAAGCGGAAATGGCAGGTTCCTTTCCTTCCAGGACCACCATGGCACCTATTGATGATTCTTCTTAATTTTTGAATTCTATCATTCATTCCCCGTTAACTTCTATTGGGGCCAGGACCCCTAATTAACATTAAATATGGCCTTATGTGGCCATGAGAGATCAGTTTCCCTAGTGCAGGATTAAATTAACACAACCTTGAGTACTCAAATTAATTGTGCATATAAAAGCAACGCAAGTATAGCAGTGTGCATGTAAGAACAATACGGCCATTTGTAAACAAATCCAATGTGCAGGTGTTGACATTAAAATAACACAAAATATATAAACAAATCAAATGACCAGCACTGAATGAAACCGGTAACAGTTTCATCCCTAGTGTGAAGGGGTTGTTTTAAAGCCTCCCTCTGGTCCAGTGCAATCTGGCTGGGGGCGTGTTACCCTCCCCTGGTGGTCCTGTTATTCACTTTCCCCCTTCTCATTGCCTTTCGTTTCTCATTTCTCCCTTTCCGTCTGTGGGTTGTATCATTAGCTGAGTAACCTATAATGCATTTCCCAGTGAATAAAAGCTTAGCCTCTCACCTCGTTGTTCCCTCTTAATCTTGACAGAAAACACATTCTGCAGTGGCGACCACATATCGTGGCACAGTCCGCTGGACAACAGCGAGTCTCGTATCCAACACATGCTGCTCACAGAGGACCCCCAGATGACGCCGGTCCACACGCCCTTCGGCCTAGTCAACTTTCTGCAGGTGATCTAATCGAGCCGCAATTTTGAATCTAATCGTATTCCACCTGTCCCATCTCTCTCACATCTGTTTTTTCTTTTCACTCTCTTTATCTTGTTTTTCTTTCACTTTGTGTGTGCGTGTGTTAACTCCATCTTCGCTCTGTAGATTGTGGGTGTGTGTACGGAAGAGCTGCAGGCAGCCCAGCAGTGGAATGGTCAGGGAATACTGGAGCTGCTCCGAGGGGTCCACGTGTGAGTTTGAAATATGAGACTCCTTCTGCCAGACTGCCAGTGTTATTTCACAAGAAAATGTAACCAGCAAGTACAGGTTAACCCCATGTTAATGATTGTTCTCCCCCTCTGTACTGTATGTTCAGTGCTGGAGGGCCCTGGTTGATTACTGATATGAGGAGAGGAGAGACCATCTTCGACATCGACCCTCATTTACAAGTAAGGTTTTTATTTGTTAACCTATGTATGGTCATTGAAATCCCATGCTATCGTTCACACAGACAGTTTGCAACCAATATGTAATAGGTGTAGAGAAATGCCAAGCTTGGCTACACCTGCTGGTTCAGTCCCCACAAGATGTGTGTGGACAAGTTTTGATGTTTGTATTTTACTTTTTTCTTGTTTCTTGTGTGTTTAATAGTTGTTTTTGTGTGTGTGTATCTCTGTGTTTAGGGAGGTGTTAATAATTCTGTGTCGGATAGGATCAATGATTGTTTGCATTAGGACTAGTGTTCATGTTTGCGTGTGTGTGTGCTCATCCTAAGCAGGAGCGTGTGGATCAGGGTATAGAGACGGAGGGCTCAAACCTTAGTGGTGTGAGTGCCAAATGTGTGTGGGATGACCTTAGCCGACCGCCTGAGGATGAAGAGGACAGCCGTTCGATCTGTATAGGATCTCAGCCACGAAGACTGTCAGAAAAAGGTATTAAAACAACTTGCCTAGGCTGAATATCAAATCACGTACTAGGTATTGCGACTACATACTTCACGGGTGATGGTGAAGTACGTACTGTTTAGTATATTGTAAGCTATTATGCCAGTGTTGGGACCAATTGGGACATACTACCTTGTCATAAAAATGCAATGGTACGGTTTTGGTGAAATGTTTTCCCATTCTTGCTTGATATTGGATTTCAGCTGCTCAACAGTTCGGGGTCTCCTTTGTCATATTTTTCGTTTCATAATGTGCCAAATGTTTTCAATGGGCGACAGGTCTGGACTGCAGGCAGGCCAGTATAGCACCCGGACTCTTACTAGGGAGCCGTGCTGTTGTAATACGTGCAGAATGTGGTTTAGCATTGTCTTGCTGAAATAAGCAAGGCCTTTCCTGAAAAAGACGTTGTCTGGATGGCAGCCTATGTTGCTCCAAAACTTGTAAATATTGTTCAGCATTAATGGTGCCTTCACAGATGTGCAAGTAACCCATGCCATGTGCACTAATGCACCCCCATACCATCATGGGTGTTGGCTTTTGAACTGTGTGCTGATTACAAGCCAGAGGGTCCCTTCCCTTTTTTGCCCGGAGGACATGACATTCATGACTCCCAAAAATTATTTCAAATTTTGATTTGTCAGACCACAGGACAGTTTTCCACTTTACGTCAGTCCATCTTAAATTAGCTTGGGCCCAGAGAACACGGCAGCGTTTCTCAATCTGGTTTCTTCTTTGGATGGTAGAGTTTTAACTTGAATTTGTGTGCAGCAACATGCTGTGTTCACAGACAATGGTTTTTGGAAGTGTTCCTGAGTCCTTGCAGTGATTTCCACTGCAGATTCATGTCTGTTTTTAATGCAGTGCCGCCTGAGGGCCCGAAGATCATGGCCATCCAATATTGGTTTTCGGCCTTGTCCCTTGCGTACAGAGATTTCTCCGGATTCTCTGAATTTTTTTAATGATACTATGTACCGTAGATCATAAGATCCCCAAACTCTTTGCAATTTTACGTTGGTTATTCTTAAATTATATGCTCATGCAGTCTTTCACAGAGTGGTGAACCCCTTGACAACCTTGAAAAAAGAGTCAGTTATCGTCACCTATATTGATAATTATTGTATCAATGTCATTCACAAATGAAAGAAAAACAAACATTGATTTCAGCCATGAAATGAAATGGCTCAAAACAAATTATGCATTTGGATTTGTTCGCTGGACACAACCTTTAGTAGTTATGTTATAGTAAGCCTAAAATACTGTAAAACTATTTACGGTTATATTGTGACTATTTTTGGGTGATTTTCGAAGTACGCATCCGTTTTTGGGGTAATATTGGCTAGATCACAACCTCTTGGGCAGTAAAAGAGGAGGGGTTTCCACGATTGTCTCGTCTTTTCACTTGGCGAAAAAGTCAGTTTTCGTCACCTATATTGAGTTATTGCATCAATGTAATTCATGAATGAAAGAAAAACAAGTGTTGTTGTGCCATGAAATGAAATAGCTTTGGCAGTGAAAAGTTCATCTTCAGACTTGCTAGCAATTGCTCCATTCTTATGACTATTCCGAGTAGCAAGGCAATAGATAGGAGTAGTTATTATAGGGTTTATTCTGTCAGTTTGGATGATTGATTGACATGTGGGAGGAACTTCCGGTTTCGGGGTGGGACTTCTGGTTTGGTAGGTGTGACTTCTGGTGTGATGTATGCAGGGGTGGGGCTTCCGGTGTGACGTAGGCTCGAGGTGGTACTTCCTGTGTGACTTATGTTAGGGGTTGTAACTTCCGGTATGGGGTATTTATGTCTGGGGGATGAAATATGGTATGGGGAGTGTGTGGTTTGTAATTTATGGCGGCTTTGATGTTTAACAGTAGGGCTCCAGAGTTTGGGGATGTTAAATTCCCCATACATTCGATGTTAAGATAAGTAACGATACGTTTGCTGTTTAACAATAGGGCGCAAGGGGCTGGGAATGTTTAATCCCACAGGCAATCGATGTTACAATAAGTTCTAAGTGTGTACATCAGATGGTCTATAACCACACAGACCCCAGATGTTGGTCATTTAGACATGGCGGATTCTACAGCGATCCAACACTGGGTTTGAACCACCGGTGAAGGTTAACAGCTTAACCGCTGCACAGCAAGTCGGCAAGAGAAAAGATTTGGGTGGCGATGACACGATGAAGATGCCACCACCGAAGAAACCAATGCAGCGTTTAGCTTGAATTCATCAACTACACCAGGATGTGTTAGCACAGGAGTGGAAGTTGGAAGACGGGTGAACTGGTGGATACATTTTCAACCCAGAGATACCAGAAGTCGGATTTTATGAATTGTCCGAAAGCGAGGTGTTTTAAACAAGATTTGACTGAGCTGTTGTCCTTTAGTGCTAGTTCATAGAGCACCTTTCGAAAAGTGTTTTATTTGGGGCCAAAGCCGGGCACACGTAATACGGTAGATGTGTTGTTTAAAGTCATCGCAGGAATGAATCAGTATGACTCTGGTAGATTGGAGCTATGCACTGTTCAACTGACGTACAACCCTGAAACCCTGCCTTAAGCTAACACAATCCTCAACACAGCATAAAAACAGACAGTTCGCCTATGACTATCATGCAGCCGGTAGACTTTACGAAACATGTCTCAAGAATACAACCAACTGGAGATTGAAGAACCCAAGGCTGAGGACTGGCTGCGTGACACCTTGGATGGCAACGCTATATCCGGCTATGCTTTCCCGGACCCTGACCCCTTGTCTCAATCGTCTTACCCACCAAGAAACTTCCATTGGCTTGACTTGGCACTCAGCTAGGACCTCTTAATCTATCATACCTGTCAAATGTTTACAAGAGTTATCACAAAATGGATAAATGCCTTTCACCAAAGGTTTTTAAGATCATCAAAGCAACATGGGCTATGATCTTTGTTGCAGCTATTCTCCACAAAGCATGCATCGATATGAAGTAGACCACCCGAGCCAGAGAAGACATTATTGTCTCAACCCGCCTGATTATTTTTTTGAGACCCATTATGATGACATTGTGACAGTTTTAACACCGCGACTGAAACGTTCTGGTCATTGCTTTGAATGCATGTGGTTTTCAAGCACTGTTGACCAAAATTCACGTGGCAGCTAAGAACTTTCTGCCCAAACTTAAGTCGGAGCCGTATATCACACAGAGACTGAGTGAGAATAGGGATGAATACCTGGATCAAGGTAATGTGAAAGCTGTATGCAACACAGTAGAGTCTTGGTGCAACAAAACCAAAGAGACTGTTTCAACAGAAATCTGAATATTTGTCTCTTCTGAAATTCTTGGACATTGTTTTATTCAAGTTTGTGGAGTTACACAATGTTAAACGTGTATTACTTCTCATTATTGACCCGATGCTCTACGATGTTTGAACAGGTTATGAAAAGTATTTGCTATAACCCGTCAAACCCTGGTGCTTACGTGAGTAGAGAGCGTTTGAAAAGTGCGTACGTGGAGAAAACAGAGGAGATCCTCAAAAATGGTGTGGCAAATAATTTGCTATTGGCCCAGGATACATACACGCTACACAGGCCTATAACTATTAATTTTCAAAGAAATTGAGTTATTGTTCATGATATAAATTCACAATTTCAGATGGATTTGATTGACATGAGCGCATATAGTGTGGAAAATGATAACATGAAATTTATGTTAGCATGTATAGATGTGTTAAGTTAATATGCGTGGATTTGTGTGCTGAGAAATGAAAGCGCTATCGAGGTAAAGCATGCATTTGAAGACATTAAAAGAAGGAAGAACCCCCAAAGGGGAAGGAGTTTTTTAATTCACATTTTGCATTGGTAATTCAAAAGAAGAAGTACAACATAAAACATTTTGCTATAGGGAATGATGTCAAAGCGAGTATCGTTGAGTGATTTAATAATACCATTAAATCACGAATGTGGCGACACCTCACAGCTGTCAACACACATCGTTACGTTGATGTGACTCAAGCTTTGATTCGGGGTTACAATCATAGCTACCATAGGTCTATTAAGATGAAGCCTGTTGATGTTTGTGAGGAAAATGTTAGACTAGTTCTCAAGAACCTGTATGGTACAACAATGATGAGAAATGCAGGGTTTTTCCTGGCTGAAAATTTGTCAAAGGTGGTACTCCAACCCCCGCTACCCCGCGCTCTATCAGACGCCCCTCAGTGATATACTTTATATAATATCTGGTCACTTGAAAAAGTGTTATAGTGTTAAATCTGCCCTGTTGTCCATGTCCACTTGAGCTGCTAATGCAAACTACAATGTCCTCCGTAATACAATAGCAACCAAAAAACAAGCAATAAATCTTTTCTGTACATATTTGATCTATTCTTTATTTTTTTTTATTTTTTTTTTACGTATATAGGATATTACCCTCGTGTTTTTTTTTGTTCTCCTCTGCTTGTCCAGGACTAGTAGATATTTTATTGGATTTATGTGCATCCAGCCTATAGTTTCTGCTTGGCTATACAGAGCATATCATTCCCTCTTCATTATGTCTGAGCCACCCGAAAACATTTTGCCATTGAGCATCAAAACTATATTTATTAGAAGATCTAGGAATCACAAAAATATGAAATCACTCATCAAGCTTTAATTTATCATTCAGTATTATTGTTGTCTATTTTCTTTGTTATACTATGTTCTTGTTAATTTGGCTTGAATTAAAAACACATCAGAACTGTAGGCCTATATATTACATCCTTGTTGCGTTTTTTTTTCCTCCATCCTTGCCTTGATGCCACATAATTTATCCCGCTCTCTCGACTTCCTTCAGCTGTAGGCTTCTTGGCTATGCTGCTTGTGGTCATCCAGCTCATCTTCATGTTCGTATAGTTGTATTGTTAGTGACTTTTATATGTTAGTTGTTTATTTTTACTCTGTATATTGCATATAAAATGTTGTTGGGGACAGTAGCCTACATACCCTAATCTAATAGTCTTTTCACCAGTCATCTTTATCTGTCTCACAAACTCTATTGAAAATAATCTGTGATTCGAATAGTCGTCATCTGAAACGTTAACAAATGTTATTCGGATTGGAATTAGTTTAGACGTTATTAAGTTCTGTGTAAATATTTTGACATGCTTGGGTGTAAAAGAAAACCACTTGTTTTTCCAATGTTACTCATCTCTGCGATGTCAGGACTGGTAAGGTCTTTTATGCAAGGTTGCTAGATAATTGACAGTGAACCGTGAAATCTGCGCAAACGCCATCTTCTATACAACCCTATCTGTAAATCGACCCGCCCAAGCCCATTAAAAATAGCCCAATTGCGGGGAAAACCTACCCATCTGGCAACACTGCCAATATGAGATATAAGTTTCCTCCTATGGTCATAATTGCTGCAGTATATCGCTGGTAGGCTATTTAGCATATGAGTGCAAAATTATGTTTTACCATGCCGACACAGAAGTGGTGTGAGATTTTGGGATGGGGCTGTCTTTCAGTTTTATATGCTGGAAAATCCCTGGAAAAGGTTATCAAAGTTACAAGTTCCGAGTTGGGGATACCAAGGGTTATGAAAAAGGGTACACAGATGAATATTTTACAATAACGGAATGCATTCCTAGGGTGTCTCCTGTATATAGAATAAAAGATTACAATGGTGATGTGATTGTTGGGACGTTTTATGAACAGGATTTACTGAAAATTATCGTGGCTAAGGATAAAACTTTTAAAGTGGAAGCAGTTCTGGATGAGAAAGTACAGAAAGGGAAGAAAATGAGTCTCATGAAATGGCTTGGTTGGCCTGAGAAAATCAACAGTTGGATAGCATCGGAAAAAGTCCTTGACCTACAAACAGGATAAAAACACTAGGATTTGCATTTACAGCGACTGCGATCAGCATGGGTGATGGCGGTTTCTACATAACGCTACCTAGTAACTAGTCGAGGCATTTCTATCCAAACAATGCAAGTTCGTGCTATAATACAAAATTTGCCAAAGGTATAGATTTGAAAGGTGATTGGGAAGTGTCTTTGATAGCATTCCAATACTATACATGGAAGACTTTTAGATGGGGGTGAAAACGCATGACTACATGACTCGAAACATGAAAAAACTTGGAAATATGAACTCACCACCGGTTATTACAACATGGTACGCCCCATTCCCTGCAGATATTCTGGCAGGGTTTAACACCCTATACATCTGCACAGATATAATTGAATATCAAATAGTTGAGGACAGCCATGTCCCGCTGTTGAGAACTGTACATATTGCAGGGAAAAACAACGAAGTTGTCACAGTGACGTACGACAAGCCACACTATGTACTTCTTAGCATGAGTCAGTTTGAGATTTGTATTGAAGTAAAATCTGATCAGAATCAGTTGGTTTCATTCGTAGTGGGGAAGGTGCTTGCAAAATTACACTAGACCAATCAAACAATCTTTTAGACTATAAGATGCAGCCTCAGAAACTCTATGATGATCCTCAAATACTATACAGCGCAGGCCGGTAACGGTTTACTAGGGTATCATGGTAGCACTGCAATGTACCGGGCAGGTCTAGGGGGCCTTTTCCGTGTGCATTTCCAGATGGGTATACCTTTGTTGAAGCGTGGTTTCTCAATCGCAAAACCACATTTGAAAAATGCAGCGAGAAATATAGTAAGCAAGGTTCTGAGTAACGTCATTGCCCGTCCATCAAAACAGCAGGCTGGATCAGGATTGACGGTTATGACTCGAGGTGTTAGAGACCGCCTGGTAGGAGGAGTAAAAAAACGCAAGATTGTGACAAAAACAAGAGCCGCTGTTAAAACAAAACATACTGCTCGAATGACACTCAAAGGGAACACTGCAAGATTGGTTAAAAGCATTTTTAAAGGAAGATGGCACTCATACACCGTATGTCTGGTGAATGTATGAAAACCAAGTTGGATTTATTCACAGTCCCTTTCACACAGACATCTATTGAGAAAAATACATAAGTTGAAATACCAACCCTTATCAGACACAGCCCCTCAGGAGTTCTTTATTGCTGGAAATGGTGAAGATTACATTGATCTGAACAATGCTTTGCTGTACCTACGCGTACAAATCACTAAACCGGATGGGACATATATGATGCCAGAGATTGATGCCGGATCCTGTGTTGGGGATATCAACTACCTGATAGCCAGCCTATTTTCACAACTGGACGTCTCCAAGGGTGATCGTTTAATTAGTCAGAGTAGTAACACATACCCCTACAGGGCTGTTATAGAGAGCATTTTGAGTCATGGAAGTGACTCAAAATGCTCTCAAAACAGGGCCCTACAGGAGATAACAAAGGACTTATGGAAAGAGGTGTCTATTCAGCGAGTAGTACAACATTCGAAATGATCGGCCCTGTTCATAGCGATATCTTCTTTCAAGAGAAACTCATGTTAAACGGCGTGGACATAAAGGTTAGGATGGTACGCTGTGAAACTAGGACACGCTGAAGCTCTACTTTCAAACAATGCAAATTACCCGATTGAAAGGGTGTGCATGAAGACTTTGTTTACCCGCAGGAAGTCGTGTTTGTAACCAGGAAAACCTATTTTTAGGCCCCCTACCAAAATGCATTGTCGTTGGATTGGTGGACAATGACAATTTTACAGGTTACACAAAAAAATTTAATTTCAAACATTAATATTTGGATTTTATGGCTGTATGTGGACGGTCAACAATTTCCTAGCAAATCATTCCAACCAGATTACACATCGGGATCAGCAGTGTGTGAATTTTAACAATTGGCCCTAGCTTCAGGAAAACACCTAAAGGACCAAGCCATAGCTAATGACCGGTCTGACTTCTTAAACGGCTATGCTGTTTATGCATTCAACTGTGCACTGGATGAGGAATGCGGTCAGCAACTATCCATGATTACGTCTGGGAATGTCCGACTTGAGATGAGGTTCAGTCAAGCACTACCTCACACGATTAATTTGGTTGTTTATTAAATTTTTGACTCCATTATAGAAGTGTCCAACCGGACAAGTCATGGTTGACTAATATTAGGAAACATTACCCAAACAGATAAGAAATCAATGCCGCAGAGTTGACTGGCATGGTGAACTAATTTTCATCTAGGACTCATTTCTACGGTGTGCTGGCATGCGACCAACTACCCGGTGGACCTGTCCGAGATGTTGCATCAGTGATAATTGTTAATACGTACCCGAGTAACCACCCCGTAGAACATTGGCTGGCTATTTACATCACAGTCGACGGCGTCGGAAGGTTTTATGACAGTTTTGGGAACTCCCCAGATTTTATGTATTTTCCCAAGTCAGTCAAGGCATTTCTGCAACCCTGTGAGAGTTTGGAATACAGCTCAACACAAGTCCAGGATGTGATTTTGACAACTTGTGGACAACATTGTGTTTTTTCTCTATCAAATGAGAAGAGGTCTGAGTTACGTCTTTTTATACTGACGATTTATGAAAAAATATGTTAGTCTCCAAGTTTGTATCTAAGATGTGTCAGAGTAAGCATGATAGACAAATGTTTAATTGTATACAGCATGCTCAATCTTGTGAATCATTTAATTTGTGTCATAATTGTTAAAGAAATAGGCAGTTAAAAGTATATCAAATACCTGCTTTATTATTCAAAAATAAAGGCAATTGTAAAACAACATCGATGTTTACATAGTATTATTCATACAACTATTAGTCAAGGCTAAACATACATTTCGACAATGAATCACATAAAAAAAAAAAAATGTTAAAAAACAAAAGCAAAATTAAAGCAGCATTTAGTGGGTTTCAGCATTGAAGCTACTACTAGCCAGAATGCACATTTTTTAAAACTTATATCCATTGTTGCAAGCAATATGACATCTGTGGTTTTTCCTTTCTTGTAGTGCCCTCATGTAGCCAACATGAAACATTATTCACACATACAGCTCTGGAAAAAATTTAGACCACCGCACCTTTTTCTTTACTTTCCAAAAAAGTCGAAAAGGAAGGTTTTGAGTGAGGGACAGAAGGGTTAAAATTAAGAGACCACTGCAAATTGAACACTTCTGTTCCTCACTCAGAATGTTCCTTTTCAACTTTTTTGGAAAGGAAAGAAAAAGGTGCAGTGGTCTCTTAAATTTTTCAGGAGCTGTAAAGGAAAATCACAACCCTAATCATGAGTACCACATGGAATCCTACAGAGTGAAAAAGAACAATAGATATTGTGTTATGGCTATTATGCCGCTACTGTTTGGCCAAACTGAATTTACTTGCATGTTACATTGCAATAGTTTTCAGGACATTTGCCTCAATTGGTTTTATTACACAATTTTCTGCCTCAGATAAATATGGATACTTCAAAGGGCTGACACTATCAGAGCAGTACAACACCTTAAGCACCAAACAATATAACTAGGTAGTTGTTTGAATTTTTCAAAATGTGGTAAATATAACTGAATGGAAGCTTGTCTTTTCCAGTGCAGAGCATATTAATGTATTCAACTTTTGCTTGTTGTAAGATAATGAGGTCAGAACAGATAAGTAAACATACCTTTGAAAATGATAATGATTAAGTATGTGTATTAACATCAGTGATTGAGCAAACTATCTTAGAATTGTTTAATTTTGATGATCAAAAGACAATTACAGGTGGCAACAATAAAACCAATACCTTTCCTGATTTTCATTTATTTGGAAAATACCCTCCCTATTGTTACTGTAAAAATATGTTGAATATTGGTAGGGCATGGGCGTATAGCCTATGTGCCCATGTGTTGTTGTTAAATTACAACTCAGATTTTGTTTTAATTTAACTGCCTTGTCTACAGTTGATACGTGTAGCCCTCAGAAGTGGAATTGTAGGAACAAATGAAAACAGAGAAATTCCTAACTACTAAGAATGGATTTACACATAAGACCCTCTCTAGCAAAAGCACATTTTTAATAGCTGACGCATTGGTTATAAAGTTAATGTCACCAGAATCATTTAAGGTGAACTAATGCTAGCTTAGACTGAGGTTCTTCTAGCAATTATTTTTGACAAAATAATTATGGCAACGTTGCATTCCACTAAACATTTGTACAAGTCATTGTACAAATAAAAACAGAGAATTAACTTAGCTACATGAGCATAGATGAGCTACTGAGGCTTGAAAGCATGACACCATCTCTACAAGGTCAAGTAATTATTAACTAAACCGTATGTTATAATGTTCATGTCACCAGAATGATTTTAGATGGACTAACGTTAGCTTAAACTGAGGTTAGTTAAATATAATTCCGTTAGATAACGTTACTAGCTAGCTAATGTCGTTAGCATTTATCGCTAACGTTACCGTCGTTAGCAATTTTTATTGTCTGCCAGTTTTTTTTTATTTTTATGAAATAATCATGGCAACGTTGCATTCCACAAGTCATTGTACAAATGAAAACAGTGGATTAACTTATGTACTGAGCATAGACTAGCTACTGAGGCTGGAAAATATGACACCTTATCTAAAAGGCAAATTATTAATAGCTAAACTTTGTTATAATGTTCATGTCATCAGAATCATTTTAGATTGATTAATTAGCCAGACTCCTAGTAAAAGCCACTAGTTACTAACTAATGAGGCAAGATGTATTCCATGTACAGTATAGTGTGTTACATTTGGGGTTAAAAAGGGACTTGAATATGTAGTTTTGCTGGATGTAGCACAGTGCCCCATGATTTCACATTATATTTGTAATTTTACAAACTCTCCTGAATATTTCGTACAATACATTCACTGCGGTACTGAACAGCTTTTCTGCAAGAAGTATCCCTTGTACATTAGAGTGGGGGGATGGAAAATATAGTGTGGTTGGAGGTATTACACCATCCATCTCCAAAGCTAATGACCACAAGCAAATACTTTACATAGGTTATAATATTCTTTAACCTATGTAAAGTATTATTGAAATAGTAATTTTGTTTCATTTATAATTTCCCCCACATAGTTTTTCCTTTGAAAATGTAGCCTACACAATACAAACTATAGACACACCACATACCTTTATTTTGAAGGCAACATATGACAATCGGAAGTCTTATTGTTGCTGCCAAATGTATATAACGTTTCACCGCAGACTTTTATTTTGAAGGTAAAACACTAAAACCGGAGGTATATTTGCTTTTAACGGTTTTGTGAGTGCAATTCATCTAATGCCAACTCCTTTACATGAACTGTACATGATCAGTGGCATGGATATGGTGGTGGTAACAGCTGGCCACAATCAATGATATGCGGTTACTTAATCACAGAATCGCGAACTCCTTTTAAATTTTGCAGTTCGAAATCTAACCTAAACTTTTTCGAACTAGAATCGAAATCGGTACACCCCTCTATCCTATATTTGCATGTCAGTGTATTTTCTAAGCCCATATAGCATAATTTAAATTTCAAAGTAACCATACCCTTTTGAAAGTCATTAGCCCCTGACCAACTATTGTTCATCTAAATGGCAGCTATATGTATCTACTACCGTGCTGGTTAAAACAAGCTATTAGCTGGTTACAGTCCTTATTAACCTGTGTTGGACAGGCATGTTTATCCTCCTTACCCATAATGATTAGTAACTTCAGCACGATGGATGGAAAGCTAATAATTGTAGCATGCATGGCTATATAAGGCTAAGGCTATATAATGGCAAAATATTTGCTATATAATTCGAATAACCTCACCATGACATTTGGCATATAGGCTATTTTCATTCGACATAATCTCCCCATATTCATAGTGACAGTGGACTAAAGTGATTTAACAAGAGGCTTACAAATGACTAATTATAGAAACATGAATACATAGTGAATGAAACCATCAAGGACGCACAGTACCATAATGCAGTATAACAGGACACTGCAACTAGGGATGCAACGATTATAGATTTTGATGGTACGATTATGCTCTGAGGAATAATCACGGTTTCACAATTATGCATTATTTCGCAACACTAGGGATGTATAAAATCACTTGAGCATTCTTTAATTAGAGATTTTATTGTACAACATTTCTTTAATGGCTTTTGTTTTTAACAGTTGCAGCCTTTCGAGAAAGAAATCATAGTTACCAAATAGTACAGTACAAAATAAATAAAATATAAACAAAGTCTATATCTATTTGGAATTAAGTATTTGCTACCTCTGTAAACATCCTTGTCATTATTTCAAAACAAATAGTCAAATGGAGTCATAGGCTGCAGGGCTCTTTTGATCAACAAGCCTATATTACAAATATTTCTATTTGTGTATTCTTTTCTACATTTCGCCAAGGATTCTGCAACAGTGGGTTGAAACTGCAGCAGTACCAGAGGTTGTCTTTAGCTAAAAGTGAATGAGAACAATAAAATAAATAATCCATGATAAGATGAACTTCGATTGGACTTTAGTTGATTTATAACGATTTGATTGACTTCTAAATTCTAACCCTAACCTACCATACAGTACCTAGCGTTTACTCAACAAAAATGGGAGGAAGCAACAAGATGTTGACAGTTACACTGAAGCCATTGAGGGGATTACATGCCGTTTTAGTTTGAGTTAAATTATTAAACAGTTTAAAATTAAAGGGTTTAATGCTCCTTTTACTGCCGTTGGTTTACGTTGCACTGAAAGCTAATGTGACCAGACGTCCCCATTATCCGGGGACAGCTCCAGCCGGGGACAGTCATAGTCCCTGGTTTCGGTGGCCTGTCACAGTCCCCAGACAGTCACAGTCCCCGGTTTCGGTGGCCTGTCCCCGGCTGGAGCTGTCCCTGGATAATGGGACATCTGGTCACCCCACTGAAAGCCCAACTCACTGCTATTTTGTTCATTGTTCAAGTTACACTTTTATCTATTTCCCAACCAACTCAAAGTTTCATTAAGTAGCTAGCCACTTAAGTATTTATTATTTTTAACTAACTTATTACTTCTATTAGGCTACCTTTACTTGGACGTGTAAAGTTGGAAGTTGATCTCGAAGATGTTGAATCAAATTTGAGGTGTTCGACCCTTTAGCCGCAACCTTTTTTCTACCAGTTTTGTATATAGGATTTCCATCGTCTTGAACAACCCCATGATCATTCTTTACGTATCCAAAATGCTCCCACACTGACGTCTTCAGGTGTGTCTTCGTTGGATACAGAGCACCAATGGTTGGTCCCTCTGCCATTGTTTTGCTAATTTAGGTAGCCCCCCTCAAACACAAATGTTGCTCTTGTGACAGTGTGCCGCACGGCATTTTAAGCTGGTGTAACTTCATTTTCGTTCCGTCTGCAGGCTGCGCCGGCAATTTTTGTTTAATTTTCCTTACTGTGCAACCATTGTTCATAGAAACATAATGTACCGTAATTAGAGATGCACCGTTACCACTTTTTTTCAGACCGAGTACGAGTACTTATATTTGGGTACTTGCTGATACCGAGTACCGATACCAAGTATTCAAAGCTGCACTAGGTAGAATTTTTTTTCAGTAAACAAACAAAAGTTTTGTCCTCTATAAACATGTTGTGAGCCGGGTTCTGGTGTTTCCACGATTCTCTCGTCTTTTCACTTGATGAAAAAGTCAGTTATTGTCGCCTATATTGATAGTCATTGTTAATGTCATTCATGAATGAAAGAAAAACAAATGTTGTCATTCATGAATGAAATAAAAACAAATGGTGGCCATCGCTCAGACGATGGCCAGCTTGAATGTGACAGCCACTTACTGACAGTTAAACACAAACGTGCGCATACACAAGACACAGCCAGTTACTTTTCTCTTACCTCACTGGCTAGTTTGATACTCTGAACGTGCAGGACGTTGTTTCTCTGCTCTGATGCTCATGCAATAGTAAACTGTGCGCGATTCATTTAATCTTTTTATGCTTTGCTCTTTCATTTTTTTCCTGCCCACGGGCTGTCTCTGGACATTTTGTTTCGCTTCTCCAGTGTTGGAGTTAGCTGTTGTTGTGGTTCTGCGCTGCTAGCATTGGGATACTCTTTGAACTCTGCAGTGTGTTGTGTCTAACGATGTTTGATCAAAGTTCTTGTGTTATATTAGTGTTTTTCCTTTCCTCCTCTTGACAATTTAGCAGAGCTTGCCCTCTACAGATGTCTCTCATTTAATTACAGCGTTTTCTTACCGCGGGTAAGATCAGGTAGATTGCGTCAACATATGGTAGATTGCGTCAAACTGTGATTGTACTATTACAAACACATGGGGGAGCTAGAACGCTGAAAATGCTATTCGTTCTCGAAAATAGTTTTCTAAACGACAGTACACACAATGTTCACAGTGTTCTCCTGAAATAACAGGTTATAACGAATTTAAAAGCGAAATGTTTCTAGTTGCAACTTCATCACTGATATAATTATGAAATGTTTTAATAAAGAAATACACCATTAGCCTACACAGAAATAAAGAATATTTGTTTAAACATTTGAATTATCTTAAGAAATAATAAAATACAAAGCAGAACTATTTGTTACGATTGTAGTTTTGAAGTACAGCATGGTAGAAAAACACATCTTATCACAGTTGGCGAATAGGCTGTCAGAGTTTACGCTATTGTATTTAATAGACAAATGCGTCAGTCACTTATTTGTTGCATCAACTCGTTTGTTTTATCAAATCAGCCAGTATGGCCGTTAAAATTCCCGAATTCCAGCTGTATAGAATAGCCATACTGTATAATAGCCTACATTTAAACAGCAATAAAACGCAAATTCTATGATCCAACAAATGTTTTTTATTTAAATTAGTCAGCATAATGAGCTCTTCACAATATTTGGGAACTGAGCATACAGTATAGGCGACACCAGAGACGTTGCTATGATCTCATTGTCCTCTGGGTTCATTTTCTTAATCGATCCTCTTCCTCTTTTTAACAGCAAGCCCTAATCGCGGCAAGTGAATTGTGCCGTTCGCTTGCCAGACTCCAACCTTTATACTAATAATCTGAATTATTATTTTTAAGTAGGCAAACTAATTCTAAAATCAACTAATAAATTGTATACAAATACGAATGATATCGCACCAGTAAAAAATATTATTTTGATTGAGCATGAAAATAAAATAAAAAGCCCAAATCGCAGCTTTCTGTGCTTTTGAAATTGCACATGTTCAAATTGCGATTCCAGATAGTTACTATAAAGGTTGGAGTCTGGCAAGCCAACGGTACGATCGTTTCAGTCTACACACAGCCTGTCTTCAAGCGCTCTTACAACACATCTTCCCCTACCTTTTGCTATTTTAGGACAATAAAGTTTTACAATTAAAATGTCCAGCTGTATGTCTCAAATCGGTCAATCAAACTATACAACACATTGTTCTGTTCATGCCTCTCACTTGTCCCAATTTATTAAAAGTGAGTATTCTTAAAACATCCCAATTCCGTGATGGCTAATGAAAGTAATAGCCACAACCCAATAAAGTAACAACATGCGCGGGTCGGGGAAATTATACTAGCTGTGCTGGTACTCTGAACAGCAAATTAACCAGTTGGAAACATGAAGATGCGGCTTAGAGCCCACTGCAAAAGAATAGTGCGGAGTAGGGCTTGCTGTTAAAGGAGAGGAAGAGGATCGATTAAGAAAATGAACCCAGAGGACAATGAGAGAGAGACTAGGGATGATTTGGTGCCAACAATAAAATCTTCTGTTGTTTGGGAATATTTCAGGTTCCAGAGAGATATTGTTTTTATTTTGTTTCACTAACAATTAATTGCTTTGATACCTTTGATGAATTACATAGGAAGCTGAATCATCTTCATGGTTCTATAAAATAATTAGCGAAATTTCTTATTCAGACAGATTGTTTCATATTTTGTTTATCTCCTAAAAAAGGAATTTCATGAATAAGATTGCAATATTAAGTTTAGAGGTAAAACGGATTTTGTCGCGCTGCATGTGATCAACTATGTCATCGACATTACACTTCTTTCTCATTAAGTTAATTCACAGGGAGCGTCATCCTTTATCTCGGGGTATCGCCCATTAAGAGTGAGTTGCGACTGCCTGGGTACTCTCTGGCCACCTGGCTGTCGCAATTATTACATTGCCTGATCGAAATAATTTGAGCCACATCGCAATTATTTGTATAGACAATGATCTTTTTGCACAATGTTTTGATTTTAAAATCATGTTTCCAATCTGAATAATGGATTTTACAGTAAATATATAAATACAGTATATTTACTGTACACTGAATTCATTAATACATATGGTTAAAATGTTTTTCTCATGTGTCTATTACTTTATCTTAATCATAATAGTGTCCCACTTTACCTAAAAAATGTCACTCTAAAAAAGAATAGCCTCCAAAGAAGGATTATTTCTAAGAACACAGGCAATAATATTTTCATTAGTTTATTAGGCCCTACAAATGTACTAAATGAAAATTACACAACACTTAAATTATTCAAAATAATTCCATTAGAATTTAGTTTTCATTTCCATCTCATTTTGATGATGTACAAGGTAAAATAAGAGACAGTGTCGACCAGTTTGCTACGATCAAAGGATATCGGCATGAATAGCCTTACAAATGCCTGAAGCATGGTTGCTTGATAAACACAATAAATTTGAAAAAATAAATAAAGGAAAGGATGATTTACAGAAGCCTACACTTTCACGGTGCCACCCGTGATCACCGGCTGCTGGCACCGCTTTCACCGTGCCGCATTCACGGTCTCCACTATTAAGCACACCTGTTCCTGATCACATCACCCAGGACTTCCCAACATTATGCACACCAAATCCTCATTACTAGGCCCAGTGACGTCATTAGGCCTGGGCGTCCGGGGATCTTTTACGAATAGCCCCGGATCTCAAATTGACCAAAAAAAAGAATAATAAAAAAATAGCCCCATCTATTCATCTATAATTCCGATTGCGCATTATGACAATATAGACGTGTAGGCCGCTAGTGTGTGCATCGAAATTTTCCGCATGTACATTCAAAACCCTGTACTTTCTGTCCCGGGCGGGGCGGGTGGGTGGGCTAAGCCCAGAATGTATTGTGATCCTAGTGAGGCCTCTGACTAGGCCAACAGCTAAGGAAAACTGCTCCAGAGTTTACGTCAGCCAGCAAAGGCTTTTCGCCGGTATCAGATGTATTCTGCCAGATGAAAATATTAACCGCCGAAATGTCCAGTGGGAAATATGCCAAATGAATAAGTAAATAGATTAATAGCATATTAAATAGCCTTATTGTGTGACCTGTATGATCTGTTGCCAAGAAAACAGTGAGCCTCCGCTCACTCTCATCATAAGACATTGTCATATGACTAAGCTCGGTGCGAGAACCAAAAGCAGCACACTCCGGCACCAGCTCAAGCGTGAGTCTCCGAAATGTCGAAGGCAAAGCAGACAAAACCAGGCCGGTTTAAAAAATATTTAGTGATGGTGCAACTAAGGCCAGCAAACGAGGTTCAGTAAATTATCTGAGCCAATAGTAGGCTATAACTTTCCGCAGAGTCTGTCAAACGTTTTTTTGCACGCATGGGCTAGACATCCTATGGAAACCGACATCATTGGCGTTGTAGCCTATTTTATGAGACATTTCAAACATTTACCTCAAAATCTCTTAGTCAGATTGGAAGCATGACTAAGCATGAAAATATTGTGCAAAAAGATTGTTGCCTATAAACATAATTGCGATCTGGCTCAAATTATTATGATAAGGCAATTATGTAGCTAATAATTGCGACAGCCCTACAGTTGGTATTATACTTGATCTTTTTCTGTTGTTTAGAAGTCTACAATACATAAACCAATCCAATGCGAAGTCTATCCATGTCACCCCCCTCCCCAAAAGAGAGAGAAAGAGCGAGCGAGCGCGCCAGGGGGAGAGGCGCATTTTGCACTTACCATGCTCCCAATAATGTCATTATGCACTTGGATTGCATTGAAGACGCATTCAGTTGCTAGAAGAAATTGTTTTGAGAAAAAAGATATGGCCAAACGGCGAAAGAAGTGGAATAAATGATTATGGAGAGCGAGGATAGTGAAAATGGGTCTGAACATTCAGATGATGATAGGTATCAGGACGGAATCAACCTATTTGTAAAATAGGGTAAGTGTAGCCTAAATGCTATTCTATGATGTTTATTATTATTTTGCATTGTTTTAGTGGAATTGCTAGGTCTATATGATAACTTGATCTAACGGTACGGTAGCCAGTGGTCAAATGTGCGCCTATACTGTGATGTGTAGAGTGTAACTGTGGATATAACCATCCAAAGGAAGACTGGACACATTCCTTTGACGCAGTAAGACTTTTCGTAGTTGATCGATTGAAAGTGCCACACATGTCCTTTCCCTGCTAGCTGGGGGGGGGGAGGGGGGGTGTTGTCGACCCTTCCTCACAATTTCTTGAAAAAGGCTTTGCCAGTAAATATTGGCTCTCCGATCACACCACCTGAAAAATGCACACGTAGGCAAATAGGCAAGCTAGAAGGCTGCTGCGTGGCAAAGAATATGCTCAGCAAACTCAATCTGATTGGTTGAAAAATATGACAATCAACAACATCCTCCCCATTTGCTTCAACAGCAGGAAGGAATCACTCGAAATTCTGTAGGCTTGAGGGTAGATTTTCACCCAGGGACAGCAGATGTGGAAAATCTGTTTAGATAAATGCTTCCGATTTATCTGAGCTGCACTGGAAACAGCACAACTGAGGGAGAGAATAGCAATGAAATTTGGTCAATAGACTGATGGGAACGAACTTTTATAAAATACATATAGCATTAATGAAACTATATATTATACGAGTATAATTTTCTGATTCTGACATCACTAGGCCAGCAAAAAAGGCCTCTGGTCAGCAGCAGGTTTGAAATATATCTTCTTATACCAAATAATTTTATCAAGTCGTCAATGTTTGGTGATTATTAGCAAAATAAAATGTTAACTAGCGTGTCATTAATTACAATTTCTGAAATTTCCGACATAGTTAAAAAATATGACCCTCGTGCCCAATTATCATCTACCTTACTATTTTGTTCAATTGCATTATGTTTCGTTTTTATTGATGTTGCAAATGACAGATTATAGACTAGAAAATTTTGCCTATCTTGTCTTCCGATAAAGAAAAAAGACTGCTCAACTTCAAATTATATGTCTGTTGCACATTTGATATTTCACGATTTGCGACTTGTTTGCTAAAGTTTGTTTATCAAACGAAGTCAGATACAGGTGAAAAGATGTGACTAAGAGAAAGGAATATAATCAAGATTTGAACTTCCGGTCAGATTGGTGAATCGTCTTGTTCAACCATCTTTGGTCACAGAGATATTTGGTCCCAGAGTCCAGTGCAATGTATACAAAAATGGCTGCGCCCATAGACAATATTTAGCCAAACAAGCTCAACATAATCTTCATAAAGGTGTTTTTCACTGATCATATTTGTCCATTACTAAATATGCAAGAATCGGAATTCCTTATTTTTCACAATTTTTAAATTTATTTGTAAATAAAGGCATTATTAACACACAAACCATTGTCAGATAGTTAGCATATGTTTTATTGATACAAGTGGAGTGATACTCAGGAAAATAACACATCTAAAAATTTTGCTCAATAATTATTCAGTATACTGTTTAACAGTACTACTGCCCTTAACAGTTTGAAAATATAATTTTAACCAGTCGAAATCAGAATACTGCTCCATATCTAATAAGCAATATGGTGTTTATGGGCTGCTGTGGTGGCAATGTTTGTTGTATCATAATATACAATTTTGGAATTGTCAGTGCATACTGAAATAATGTGCATTAAGATATCAAGCTGAGGGGCCTTCAGTGATATTTTAAACTACAGAAGTAGCATTTGAAGCGTTCTTTAACCCTTAAAGGGCTAGGGTTTTAAAGTCCGACTGTCACTACCTTGACATTTTGGCTTCTAAAATGGTCATCCTTTATAGTAGAAGGAAGTGCTTTGTATTCTGGGATTCTGCAGACCCTCAGCTACATGGAGGATGTATTGAAAACAATTTTTTTGAGACACATGAGTAATAATGTGAAATAGTCAGAAAAATGTAAAAACGCATGAGCACATATTTTGGTTATAAATTGAAATTAAATAGTAAAATATAATAGGTAGCCTGTTTTATATTACATTTGTATACCCCCAGGGGTTCAGAATAAGTACAAGTTGAATGGTTTTGAAATTATAAAATAATAAAATGAACCCGGCATTTTTTTTTTTTTATCTTGTCCACATCAATTTTTTTCTCAAACATTCTGAAAATCATTGAAAATGCCCATATGGGGTCATTGAACTTATTCTGTCATATTGTACCTCCAAAAGCCACCACTAGATGGCAGTCCCTTCCTTTTTGAACTCTGAGGATTTCTAAAAAAATTTTATGGGGTGTCTTC